>JAAOAY010000123.1:0-117565 GCA_013396255.1 Fusarium sp. NRRL 25303
GTTTCCATGCAATTGTCAAGACTGTCAGCACAAGAAGCTACAGGCCAGGCCTTACGGAACAAGAAAGCACCGGACCGTAATATAGGGTATTAAAATAAACTCAGTAAAATATATCCTAAAATTAGTAAAGGTATCCCTAAATTTATGCTAATTTACCTAGGTCTTTTTGACATTTAGGATCAAAGTCTTGAGTCTTCTTTCCTCCCCGAGCCATCACAAGAAACTACAGGCCAGTATTCAAAATTGCTGGACCCCAATCTATTCTCATGGACTTCCTACAGGTTGAGTTGTAACATCAGGAACAATGTTGTAGAAATGATATTCATGTATTTAAAATAAACTAAATATAGACCAAAGCCGTGCAATTTATTCAAACTCCTTTTATGTATTCCATAACCATACTTCATTTACAGCATCAGGTCTCGATAACTCATAGCAATAAACCAACCTGCAGTACTCCCATATGATCTTGTAATTCATAAAAATGTCTCTCGTTTCTCATAGGTGGCTTTTGTGTTTCCGTATCGTATATTGTGCTTCTGGACGACTAAACCAAGCAATGGCTGAATGATGACCGGTTGTTTTCGTTCATGTGTTTGTCTTCAAGGCAACCGGTTGTATCGCTTAATCGTTCGTGGTGTAGCAATGCGCATGATCTTGGATACTTCATAGGTAGGCCGAGGTGCTCTCTTCTCATCAAGCAAAGGCTCAAAGTCATCATGCAGCTCAACATATGTAGGCTTCTTTCCAAACTTCGTCTTTGCCCATGACCTCAGAGGGCCAAAGAGGCAGTCATGACATGAAATCTTTCTGTTGTTCTTGGAGGAGGTGGTGGTGTTTGTGGTGCAGGGCTTGGAGGACATGATGATTTGGATCTCTTTATACTGGCTCATGGTGAAGAAATAAAGCGTCGTTCTGCTCAGCAGGTTTGACGAGTGATGGATTGAAGATAATGATGGAGTGGAAATATGAAATGTGC
This sequence comes from Fusarium sp. NRRL 25303, assembly GCA_013396255.1. Taxonomy (NCBI): domain Eukaryota; kingdom Fungi; phylum Ascomycota; class Sordariomycetes; order Hypocreales; family Nectriaceae; genus Fusarium; species Fusarium sp. NRRL 25303. Next base: position 980 of record JAAOAY010000123.1, read on the forward strand.
TGAAGAAGCTGAACAAACGGAAATAGGTGGGATGAAGCCCCTTTTTCAGCCCAGCATCGCAAACACAGAGTCTGCGATGGATGTAATGATGCCAGAGGAGGCTGGATCCATCATTCCGGCCACGATAGCTTCGACGTAGGTCATGTTCCAGATTGCTTCATGCTGCATTCCATTGGTGGATCAAGGGAGACGAGGGATTTCCAAAAAGGTTTCATCACCAACCAGTAACAAGACAGAACGGTTAGCAGTAAAAAAGGTATGTGAGACATGAGTGGTTGGGTGAGACAATTTCTTCACATTAACGTCCCTCAGTGAAGAACTTTTCTAGTCAATATATCTAGTCTGCTTCGCCAGCCTCCTCTATCTCATCGTCCTCATCATCATCCTCATCGTGCGAGATGAATGGAACGAACCGAAAGTCCAAAAAGCTTCGCTTGCCACCTTCAATATCCACCATGAATTGCAGACTCAGTACGCCCTGACCATCCCCTCGTAAACTAACCTTGGTGGCAATCCGCATTGCTTCTGTTGAATTCTTGATAAAGTCGAACTTGTACGCCTGAGACCATCGTTCCTGGATGTTGAAGGTTTCGAGAAGGTCTCTTCCACGGGCGAAATCCACTCCTGAGCTTCCAAGATCCCCGACACCAGCGAGAGATAGAAATGGCGAGGTTTTAGTGGTTGCGATAGTTAGCTTTGTCGGTGCTGTTGGGGAAATCTCTGCCATAGAATCGAGTAGCGTTCGAGATTGCATAATGATTTTGAAGGACAGATCATTGCGGTCAAATGGAATATCATCAGGTATTTCTGGTAGATAGGTTGTCAATGACGCTGTTGTCTTAACGCCAGACTCCTCGATGGTGATCTTGAATGGATCCCCCTCTTGGCCATACTGCAGAGTACAAGTGCCAGAAATACCAAGAGTTTGGTTACTGAAAGCATCAGGCCGATAGTTCCGAAGATTGCTGCGATAAGGATCCTGGTCTGCTTTTTGAGCCCGTGTGGCCACGTCTACGGCTCCAAAAATCTGAAGTACTTCGAGAACAGAAGATAATGAAAGTTGAAAATTAGGAAGCTCAGGCGGATTATCGCCATCCTGAGCAGGGAGATTGGCTGTATACGATGAGAAGAGAGCTTTATCAAGAAATGCAACTCCTGATGCTTGTCAGTTGTGGTCTAACCCAAGGATAGCTGTCAAACTGACCTTGCATCACCCGTGCATGGTCAGCAGCGAAACGAACGCCATCCTCTGTAATTTGAACATGAACTCTGGGTGCAAAGTTGATGCATCTGAGAAGTTGATACAGTGGTCTGGTCGAAGTCGCAACTGCGCGAAAGATTGGCTGAGCGTCTGGTGCCATTTCGAGATTGTGACTGTGGTAGATTGAGGATAATGTGTGGATAAAAAGTACGATAACTGGCAGAAAAGCAATAGGCGCCTGTAGTAGCGGCTTCTCTTGATTGCTCCAACTATTTTACACGAAACCGATCGAAATGAGGACTTTTGGGTATCTTAGACGTAGACTCCGACCGCACAGAACATATAGACCACTCCGAAACTGTGGAAAGTAAGTAATTGAGAAGATAATGGACAGTCGATGGAGAACGTACGCAATGGCGATGGAGGCTGGAATGCCTAGTACGGGAACGTTGACGAGTGTGCGGTCTGAAACCAGTCAGTAGGCAGAAAGGCAGATGAGAGTCAAGACACTTACTCAGGGCAAAGACGCCGGTGAGAGAGAATCCGAGGAGGAGCAAGAAAAAGGCGACCCAGAACTGGCTTCCTTTGCTCACAGTAGGGAAGAAGGGACTGCCAGCAGCAGCTTGCCAGACCTCATGCAGCGAAGAATCCATAGGCTAAATTGGAAAGAAGAATGGATTGTGGTTTGAGAGGGTGAGCGGTGGGGTTGAGCGAGAAATTGAGGTGTCGCGGTAGAAAAGTTGAGGTGAATGCGTTGACTTGACAAACTGCTTTGCTAGGAGATGCTCTGGGGAAGCTTCATGAGCTTACGATGGCGCATCGTGTCCATAGACAAATAGGGTTTGGTGCGTATCTACCCCTGTCAGCTCCTGCCTCAAGCTGGAGGGTCCACATTGAATGACATAAGCAGTGCACGGACATTCTCGACGCGCCTCACTCCGCTGTCATGATACTCCATTCTATCATAACTCACTTACTCCCTAATTAACTTCACGGTTGAAGAACCCGACAGGATTCCTGTTGCGATTATGTCAGAAGAAAGTAAGTCTTATCAAATATGCGAACACAAAAACGATGGAATTACTCACAATATCTCACTCAGACGGCAAGCGCAAAGCCGAGGAGGAGCCATCGTCTCCTACCCCATCGAAGCGCATCAAGCAAGATGACTCGGCTGAGCCTCCGGAGAAGAAGCCGGAGATCAAAAGGATTCCTTTCCCTGAAAAGGTGGGTTTGCTAACCAACCTCATACATATATCCTGTACTCACACGGTCGTTACAGCCCGCCGTCATTGAAGAGCGCAATGGCGAGATCGAATTTCGAGTAGTCAACAACGACAACGAGCGCGAATCACTCATTATCTTGACCGGACTCAAGTGTATCTTTCAAAAACAACTTCCCAAAATGCCTAAGGATTATATTGCGCGACTAGTTTACGACCGAACACACTTATCGATTGCCATCGTCAAGAAGCCCCTTGAAGTTGTTGGAGGGATCACATATCGCCCATTCAAGGGTCGCCGTTTCGCCGAGATTGTCTTCTGTGCCATTAGTTCTGACCAGCAAGTCAAGGGATACGGCGCCCATCTCATGTCGCACTTGAAGGATTATGTCAAAGCAACAAGCGACGTGATGCATTTCCTCACTTATGCCGACAACTACGCTATTGGTTACTTCAAAAAGCAAGGTTTCACCAAGGAAATCACCCTCGACAAGAAGGTCTGGATGGGATACATCAAGGATTATGAAGGCGGTACGATTATGCAGTGCTCGATGCTGCCGCGGATTCGATATCTCGAAATGGGTCGCATGCTCCTTAAGCAGAAAGAATGCGTCCAAGCCAAGATCCGCGCTTACTCCAAATCACACAACATCCATGCTCCGCCGAAGGAGTGGAAGAACGGAATCACCGAGATCAACCCTCTCGATATTCCCGCCATTCGAGCATCAGGATGGTCTCCTGACATGGACGAGCTAGCCCGCCAGCCTCGCCATGGGCCCAACTATAACCAACTGCTCCACTTACTCAACGATCTACAGAACCACAACTCGGCCTGGCCATTCCTTGTGCCTGTTAACCGCGATGATGTGGCCGACTACTACGAAGTTATCAAGGAGCCTATGGATCTTAGTACGATGGAGAGCAAACTTGAGGCCGACCAGTACCTCACGCCTGAAGATTTCATCAAGGACGCCAAGCTTGTTTTCGACAACTGCAGGAAGTACAATAATGAGAGCACACCCTATGCGAAGTCGGCGAACAAGCTCGAAAAATACATGTGGCAGCAGATCAAGGCGATTCCTGAGTGGTCACATCTGGAGCCTGAAAGATAGAGCTCTCGTCCAGCTAGTAAACCAAAACAAAGGAATCGCATCCGCATCAAGCTTCGGACATCTTCCGGGCACACGACAGAGGAATAGCTATTGGGGTGTATTTTATAATTTATCTGGGTGGGTAAAGGATTAGTATTAGCGAGGAGTTTCCGGATTCTGGTAGCAGTGTAATGAATACCATGTTTTATGTTGCAGCCATCTTTAAAGGTTGTAGTACATTTAGTCTCGGTAGCATTATTAATGAGCTGAGGTGATAACACTTGATCGTCTGTAAGCCGGAGGAAACAGAATGCAGCGAACAGTCTCAGAGTATCCTGTCGACCTTGATTCAACAAATCGTAGACCAACGCCAGTTCGATAACATAATAAATCTTTGGGAATGTGAGGCACTGCATGACAGCTGTCAGCCAGGGTTGATGCATTTCATGATTCTAGTAGCCCACGTTGGTGCTACACAGCAATTACAGGAGGGCACATTGTAGGCTACGTAATGCCAATTCGAACTACTATCGTTTAATGAATCTTCCCTCACAATCTAATTGTTTCATCGACTATCAACCAAGATCCGGTGTGTAATTCAACGAATCTCATGTCCTGCGTCAGTCAGCTTATCATTTATAATCAAAATTACGGGACACCAGCACTAACAAATGACTAGGATCTAGTGTCCGGCCTGATGGTCTAGCGGTATGATTCTTGCTTCGGGAGTGACATCTCAGTTCTCACAAGAGGACTCAAGTTTGCGAGAGGTCCCGGGTTCAATCCCCGGTCAGGCCCTTCCTTTTGCTTGTCTCACTAATTGTGGGTGAGTTTCTTTTTCTTTTTCCTAGTTTAGAGAATTGTACATCGAGATCGAGCTCGTGAGATCCCTAGGCAGCTGGTGACGAGTTGTCGGGTATGTCTGTGTAGACCTGATAGAGTTAAGAATGGATCCAGCCCACCCTGTTACACGTTGAGTGGTTACTCTGGTGATACAATAGCAGTTGGCAAGCACTTCTGTATTACACTTGCTTTAACGTAAGTATACTAAAAATGGGTTTGAGAAGCCTGACTGTAGAATAACGTTGTCGTTTGACAATACATTTCCTCTGTAGGTTAAGCAGTCCTTTCGGACAGATCGAAGCTTGCAACCCTACCATCCGTTTTTGCTCTTTACAGATCAAACTGATAATAACTACAGTGAGGACTCAGTTAACATAGAAACCCCTTTATAAACAGGTATAAGTCGCTGGCTATCTATCAACAAGCCCGAATGATTCAATTGTGACCAGCACAAGCACCAAGGCGAAGAGAACCAGATCGGGAAAGCCGTCTCTATCTTTGTCAATCGAATCGAATGTCAAGCAACAAACGTTTTATCAACCAGATCCATAACGTTCAATTCCCCTGAAAATCATACAGATATGCCCCGTTTACTGTTTCCCAATCGCCAGACACCATTATCCATGATGTGGATAGGCAAACAAAGAAAAATGCAAAAAAAAAAAAGTGATGGGTGTCTTGTGTGTGCGTGTACGTGTCTCATATGGTCGGTTGCTTGTTGTCTATCCTTGGATGCCTGAGCAGAGACAGGGATGAAACATTAGTCATGCTTGCATTTGAGGCTGCAGGCTCCGTGCCCCGATGGTGAGGCCGGGCGTGTGTGTGTCTGATCGCTGTGTTGGATAAAAAAAGGCTTCACCTGAAAAGTGACGAAGCCAAGAGGGTATAATTCGTTAGGAACATATGCTTTTCTTTGTTTGGTTTTTTGTCTTTTAACTTCATTTCATTTTCTTCTTCTTAGCATGATATTCAAGCATTGGAATTATCTGCGAGTCGTGAACTAGCATCGCCAACAGGCAGACGAAGATCTGAATAGGCGCTACGCCTCCATGAGGCACGCCACTGCTGGCCTTCAATGAGGCGGCGCCGCAGGGAGGATGTAGAGCGCAGGCTCGATGTCTGTGGCTGTGGTGGTAGTGTCTGCATCTGTTGGGGACGATTGGGGTCCTCTGACTGTAGTGTGCGGCGGAGGATGCGGTGAAGGGATTCAGGAATCTCATGCCATTGGCCAGCTCGGGCAGTGCTGAGCAAACCTGGAGGGAAGAGAGCTGCAGGGACAGTGTCGCTGTCGTGAAAGATGTGGTCGTTCAAGTAGTTGATTTCACCAGATTCGATGGCGTTCTTGAGCCACTGCTCCCATTCCTCGTCGAGAACAGCTGAAGTGTCTCCGGCGTCACGTCTCGCAACACCGTCTCTGAGGCGCTCGTTCAGTTCGACACCCACACTATCCAGCTCGTCCTCGCTCTCGACCTCCATCATCTCGTTGTACAAATCGTCGATAGCAACGCCTTCCACCTCAACGGACTGATCTCGGTTGGCGCGGGGCAAGTGTTCGATATCGGCCCAGTCTGGGAAACCGTCGGCGGTGGTGTCATGAATAACATATCCCTGCTCCTTCTCGTACTTCTCCTTGGCCCATTTTGTTCCCTCCCACTTGGTCAAGCCTGCGATCTCGGCTCCGGTAAGTTTGAGGCTGTCGAAGGCGCGGAAGAGTCGTCGGTGCCATTGCCAGCGAGAGAGACGGATGCGATGGGTGTGGTGAGTGTAGTCGAGGCCGGGGTACTTGGCTTCCTGGGTGTCGAGGTGGCCGTAGAAAGAGTGTGTTTCCTGCCGAACCTCTGGGATCAAGAGGCGTTGGAGTAGAGCCTGGAAGTTCTGAGGGTCGTTGCTCTTGGGACGAGGGAACATGCACTCGTAAACGAGCTCGTCAATGGGACAGCCCTTCATGGTGGTGATGAGGTAAGGCCGATGTCGGACAAGTTAAAACGGGTATGAGTTTGTTGAAGAGGCTTTAAGTTGTTGTATTGTATGACAGTAGTTGCTCGAAAAAGTTGGCAGTAGAAATATGGTCGTTCACGTAATCTCGGTTGTGTTGTGTTGTCGGTAGTCCTTTGTACGAGGCAGCAGTGTGACACGTATTGCTGAGGATCAGATAAGGTAAGGCAGGCAGGCAACCAGGAAGAATGAAAAGTTCAAGTGAGGATTTCAAAACCAGGCTGAGTCGTGGAATTTGTATGCTCGGGCGTTCTCGGCGAGGGTGGAATCAGGCAAGGAACGGCAAGGCCGAAGAGGCTTTTGCGACAGAGAGATAAGATGGGTGAGTCGCTAGAGTCTAGCAGACTCTCTCGTAGAAACCTGAAAGTAAATTTGAGTGTAGATTGGACCGTGAGGAACAAAAGAGGAGAGAGTTTAGATGAGACCAGGGAGGGAAGTGACAAGTTAATATGGATGTAATGTAAAGGATGGCATGGCCTTGTATGGATGGTATGGTATGCTCATGTATTGGCATGCATTTACCAGTATTAATGCGTCGGGAACAGACCCTCCATCATTTTTTGTTCCAGGCGGCGGGTTCTTTTTTCTCTTGTCTGGCGCCCCTCCTTCCATCTTGGCTTGGTCCCAGCCTAAGGGCCTTAGTAGGTAGGTGTAGGCTAGGGCAGCCCCCAGCCCCAGGGACCAGAAACGGGCTTGAGTGGTGCCAATAGCATCCCCCATCGGGAGCCTACAGGGCATAGAAGGGTCACTTGATAGGCTGAGGATGATTCTGAGGCCGGGACCTAATGCGCCTGGATTAAAGCTCAACTCTCAGGGTGTACAGTAGGCGGGGGTGTGTAGAGAGAGGATGGAGTGTAAGCGGTCTACGAGTCTGTCTCTGTCTGTCTGTGGTCTGTGGTCACAAAGAGCCTGAACCTATTAGATTTGTATAGCAGTCTGCTTGTTGTTTGTTTGTTTTCTGCTGCTGTTGGATCTCTTAATACTACATAGCCTATGCATGCTTGCAGTATTCTAGTCTGCCACTTGGTCAGTTGTTGGCCATTGATTCCCTTGTCCATGAACTGCGTGTAACCTGTTCGTTTCAACGCTTGGACGAATGATGTTGCAGGCATTAAACAGAAACGTCATCAGAAAATCTAGTATTTATCCATCATGTTTGCCATTTGAGGGATATATCTTCTTTGTATCTATCTACCTGATACAAAGAGGGTTTGTCACACGGAGTGCAGCAGCTCTCACTCGATGCACTTTTTATACACCCTACCTGCTGACCACATACAATTGCACATTTTGCAGACCCAAATGAAAATGACTTTCCAGCAAATACTCAAAACTCAAAAGCTCCTGTAAATCTGATCATCACCACTAACTAACTAAACAAATTCACTGTTCTCGTGGTTGGTCGTCACGAGATTGGCCCAACAAACCCAGAAAATCCGCGAGTCACGCGCAGAGGATGGTCCTTTTAGCTCCACTGCATCTCTTGGTTATCCTCGTTATCTCCATCTCATGCGCCTCTGCTAACGTGATGTGATACCTATCGCATTTTATCCGCTCCTTCGGTTATCACTAATAAACCTTGCATGTTCTTTCTTGTCATTCTCACGACCGGAACGAAGCCGGTGCGGGCCGGGCATGATAAACTTTGGTAACTAAGGGTAGCCTGGAGTTTTGCATTACATGGATATGAGGGATGGTGTGCTGAAACTTGCATCTCAATTTAAGCCATTCTGACTGTTACAGAACCCGAACTTCAGGTGCAGGTTGGGGAGACTTGTCAAAGCTCTTCATGGGCTCAAGACCCCATCGCCCAAACATGGCGGCGTCCTCGTCCCAGCCATTGCACTCCGTCGTGAGCATCTTCTCGCCTGTAAAGATAGCATTCGCACCCGCCATGAAGCACAGTGCCTGCTTCTCCTCCGACATGGTCTTGCGACCCGCTGCGATGCGGATGATGGTCGAGGGCATGATGATACGCGCCGTGGCGATAGTTCGCAACATGCTCGTGAACTCAACCATCGGTCGATCGCCCAGCGGCGTGCCCTTGATGGGGACCAGTGCGTTTACGGGAAAGCTCTCCGGGTGACTTGGGAGTGTCGACACGGTGTGAAGGAGACCAACGCGATCTTCGCTGGTCTCGCCGAGACCGAGAATTCCACCTGAGCACACCTTGATACCAGCGTCGCGCACGTGGCTCAGCGTCTGTAGTCGCTCGTCGTAGCTGCGCGTCGTGATGACAGACGGGTAGAACTCACGACTGGTGTCGACGTTGTGGTTGTACGCCGTGAGGCCCGCGGCCTTGAGCTCCTTTGCCTGCTCTGCATCGATCATGCCCAGCGTCACGCAGACCTCCATACCCATGCCCTTGACGCCCTCAACCATAGCCTTGATGTTCTTCAAGCTGTTCTTGCGACCGCGCATGTCTCTCCATGCGGCGCCCATGCAGAATCGAGTGCTTCCCTTCTCTTTGGCCGTTCGCGCAGCTGCTAGTACGCTCTCGACACTCTCTACTCTCTTGGCGGGAACCTTTGTGCCTTCTTGGTAACGGGTCGATTGGGCGCAGTAGGAGCAGTCCTCGGTACAACCGCCTGTCTTGATGTTCATCAGAGTGCAGAGTTGCACTTCAGCGGGGTTGTGCCATCGACGGTGTACGGTGCTCTAGGAGTTTGTGTTAGCCATGGTGTTGCTCTGTGAGATATTTCCATCAATTGAGCTAATCGTCGAACGACAACAGCAGTCACAATCGCGATCGAACGAGGAGAGATGTCCTTACAGCTTGGTATGCCAGCTCAAGGGCAGGCTGGTAGTAAATGGCCGCAATCTCCTCCTTGGTCCAGTCATGTCGAACCTGAGTCGCCGTGACAGCTTCCCTCAGAATCTGCTTCCTCTTCTCAGCCCTCTGCTTCTCAATCGCTTCATTGGCTCCAGCCGGAGGAGGAGGCGGCTGCGAAGGTCGAGGATGAAAGTCAACAACTGTTGACATGGCCCGGGAATGTTGCCATCTCGCCGAAGCGGGGAGAGACAAACGGTTACTGGGTGTAGCCTGTCGAAGGGCCCTAAGACGGAGAGATGTACCGGGCTTCATTTTGAGAAAGACAATGATAAAAAGGAATGAAAATAGAGAATGTGAGATGAAAGAAGTGAGTGAAGTGGTCAAAGTCAATCGAGAGAGGGACAGCAGATTAGCTGTGAGTGAGCTGCAGCATGAGGCACTAAACCAAGTCAAGATGTGTGCAGAGCTATGTACAACACCACGGACTAAGTCGAAAGAGCTCAAAACTCTAACATTATGAATGGACCAGCTCTTGTTGGTGAGCTCTAGGCTATAGCTACGCCTCACTCATGCCCCCCACGGCCGACCTCGGTCAGTCTCCGGTCCTAAACGCAAGCAATTACATATACAAAACATCCATGCTACAACTCTCAACTCTTGGGGATATATGCCCCGGTAGTCTCGGCTTTCGGGAGCTTTTCTAGACTGTTGAATTACCATGGAATACCGTCCTAAACCGCGTCTACCGAGATCCACTAGAACCTGGCGATGATCATCTACGACGGGGGAAGGGATGCAGATGGAAATGGAACCATATGATGTAGCTCAACAGACCTGACTGTTGAACGTAGATCATAATGCCAGCTTATGCCTTGCGATTTTATGTCTTTCGAGCGCTGTTGTAAAGCTGTAAAGTTGAGGCTCCGTCCCTCGGCCCGCTACCCGTGAACAACAGCATTCATTTCGTTGAAAAATGGAATCTTGGCCTGCCACGAGACCCCTGATGGCAATTCGACATTTCTCGTTGGCTCGCCTAGCGAGGGGTTTTGGGATTTTGGTTGAGCTTGGTGAGGGGCCTTGTAGCTTATAACCCCGGGAGAAGCCCGCTCTGGACCGGCTTAGCTACCGTGATCGCGGCACTTTAATGGAGCCATGGCGTAACCGTGGGGTTGCTCAGTGGAGGCTGTTTTGTTCTCAGTTGTTTTGGTCATGTTGAAGAGAAACAATGTTATAGTTGAAGTGATAAAGAAACTGTTGTTGTAGTATAAAACCCTTAAGCAAGATATCAAGAAAGTAAGAGAAAAGTAACTTGCTAGGAATAAATGCTTGTTGCTCCATGGAGTATATGTATTCATAGTCATTATCTCCCTCAGTCTATCCAGACGCCATATTCTGCAAACCCTATATCTCGTTATATCCAAGATAGATCCATATGAAATCCCAAAATGCTCAATATCGCTCTCAGTGCTCAACACTTGACATCTATGCATACCAATCTCGGTAGTAAATCCGTACCCCAGATTAAGGGTACGCCGGCTCAGCATACCGTCTCCCAGAAACCCCAAGGGGACTGGTCCCCCGCTCATCAGGCGGCATGCGCTTCTCCCATCTTTTCCTCTCAGATCGCGGATCCCATCCGGGATAGTCGCGCCTTCGCTCGGCATCCGCATGGCTGCTAGTCCGTCTCTCCATGTCCGGTCGGCGCAGGTACCGATCACGTCTTTCTTCTTCTCTTTCCCGGTCAAGTTCCCGCTGTCGACCCCTTCGTTCTCGCTCACGGTCTCGTTCCCTTTCTCTATCTCGCTCTTCACGCATCCGCCTTGATCGCTTCAGATCTTCGTCGCTGGACTCTGCTTCTGAGGAAGCTCCCGATATGTCGGAGTAGCTTCTGCTGAGTCGAGATGGAGGAAGTCGGTCTCGGCTTCGGCGTCCGCGGGACGAGTCCGTGTTGTAGGATGGGGCTCTAGGTGGGTTTCTTGTGCGATCTGGGTTGCTGCTGAGTCCGTTAGGGAGAATGTTTGAGACTTTCTCGGTCAGCTTTTCTCGTAGGCTGGGGCTGTGGGTTGATCTCCGGCGGGTGGAATCGTCCGAAGCTCTCCCATCTACGCGATGAGGCCGGAATGTTGGGGGCGGGTTGCTAGCAACAGGAGGCGGGCGATCATTTGTTGGTGAATATCGGCGAGTCGTAGGCGAAGGCGGGCTTGCTTCAGGTCTTCTCTTTGCGCGAGGAGGGACCGGCTCATCATCACTAGAGTCTGAAGAGTAGTGCCTGGGCTGACTGTGTCGGCGAGGCGGTGCGGGCCGCTTCGCATGAGGGTCCAAATAAGACCCCGGAGGTGCATGCGGTGCATGTGGTGGTACATCTGGCGTAGGTTGCTGGTTATAATCGGAGAAGCTTCGTCTTCGGGCATGTTCGTCAGAGCGGCTGTTGTACCTCTCAGGTGAAGGTCTGGTTGGTCGCCCTCCTGCATGTCTGCCCGGCACATGATTGTACAACGGTCGCTCAGGCCTGGCTCGGGTTCCAGCGAAAGCACTTCCTCTCACGTGGGAGTAGGCGAACTTGGGCTCTGGCCCTTCAGGAGGTTCACCAGGCCCAGTCGGATCTCGTGCTTCTCTGTATGTCTCCCTCTCTCGAGCGTTTGCTTCTTTTCGTAACTTCTCAGCGCACGACTTGTGCCATCGATCCACCTCGGCGTCGGCTTGTGTTGGGAATACGGTTGGAGGTAGGTCGGCTGGAAAGTCTGCGCCAGTCTCGGGATGTTTTAGCTGCCAGTTCTTGACGGCGAACTGTAGGAAAGGAACGTGTTCCTCGGGACCGAGGAGAATCTCGAGAGATTCCCATCGTGAGAAGCCTCGAGCGGTAAGGGCAGGTATTGAAGGGGGCGCGAAGTCGTCGTCTGTTGGCTGTAGTGTGTGTTGACATCCAGTTACTTGCCAGATGTATGAGATGGACTCGTGTGGCATTTCAAATAGAGCTTTAAACGTTAGATATATGTCGCACAAAGTCGCTATGGAACTTACAGTCATAATCGCCTCCAACAGCCTTGTAGAAGGCGGCCAACTTTTCCGGGGTAAGGTGACAAACAGTTTTATCGCCTATCTCGAGTATCTATTATGACGTAAGGTGATTAGTATGCGATCTTTCGAATATTGACAAATTTCGGAACCAAGCGGTTAAAGAAAAGGTGCGCGCATACAATATGACGACTGATAGCTCGTAATAGAGCATCTAATAACTTTGATGGGCTCTTATCCTTCTCATACATATACGAATACTCAATAGCCGGGGGTGGCGGGGTTGACGATGTTGCGCCCGGCGGGGCTTCTGTCTTTGGAGGGGCCGCCATAGTTGAAGAGTAGGAGACGAATAGTGAGGTCAAAGATGAAGGTGAGAAGAGAGGTTGTCGAGAAAGAAGATCACGATGAAGGCGGGATCACATCCAGGGCAGATCGCGGGGAAACGTGGATGGCGGTCAGCGGATCGATATCGATATCCAAGATGGACAGTGCAAGTTGTAATGATGCCGTAAACGAGGACGATGGTGCATTCGACAAGACTCTTCAGAAACAACGGAGGGAAATCAAATAGTAAAGACGACGATAAAAAGTCGCAAAAGTGCAGAGTAGCACAGACCCGATCAAGTCCGTCAGGTTCGGGTTGGGATCCAATACCTTATATGAAATGGAGCCCAGCTGATGAATGAAATGACAATGACAACCTAAACTACCTGAGTCAAAAGGTAAGGTAAGGCAAGGCAAGGCAAGGCAGGGCAATGCCAGGCAGAGTTGACCGGGGTAGACTTGGCGAAGAAGTGGGCAGAAAGACGAGGATCTTTTTATTTAGGTAGGTATTCAAGGGGAAGAGAGGGAAAAAAGCACGGGCACAGAAACAAGGCAACGGTAAACAAGGCACAAAGAGACAAGAACGGAAGACAGAAAAAAGGACGCTTGCTGGTGCTGCTGCTTGTGAGAGTGAGAGGAAAAGACTTGGTTCCATGATTTGAGTGGTCTCTTGCATGGATGTGCCTGGTAGACTGCGGGTGGCTGACAAAAGGTTGCTCCTAGCAGATACTCTGGAAAGTATAGCACAATAAGCAGCTGACTCCTGTATCATCCGGAGCTACTACTCTACGTCTACCTAAGTTATTTGCCATATTGATCTTTTGTTTCTTCAATCCCTTTGCTACACTGCCTTTGTCTTGTTAATCCTCTCTACGGTGTTTATAACTATCCCGCCCGTCTCCCATCGGAATCTACAATAACAGCGTACTTCCGAGAAACAAACACAACGCATCATGAACTGACATATCAAAACGCAAACAGACATCATATCACATCGCAGCAGCCCTTCACTGCCGGCCCCTCGTGGCCTGACACGTGCATCTCTGTTGTAGGCGCCCCGGGTGATCCCTCCCACGAGAACCAGGCAGTACAAAAGTCCAAGTCGAAATAGATGTGGATTCCGTCTTCTTCATTTTCGCAACGGTCTACGGCTGTGTAAGGTAATCTAAGCCCATAACACGAAAATAGCTGTTTTCAAACCTGGTTGGTTCCCTCTTGAGGCTGAGCTTACTGTACTTTTTGCTGTGTCGCAAACGGTGTGCTGAGCTGAACCCCCACCAAGATCTGTGAGATGATTTGACATGGGCTGAATAATCTCGAAGATTCTTACATGTTCCCTCCGCGTCATTTGAGGCTGATAGATCAGTTTATTCGGATATTTTCGTGAACGGGACGCGGGATGTACAACGTGAGAATGAACAAGCATCTTGTGAAACAACATGGCACTGATGTCATTGTTTACTCGAGGACAGGGGACCATTTTTAATTGATGGCCTAACAAAGCAAATCTGTTCCGAAAACCCGGAGCAGAGGCCGTTGAGTACGGTGATGTAGGGTAAGCCATTTTTCGTAGGGCAGAACCAGGGTCGACTCCACTAACTCCAATGAGGCAAAGGTCATCTCCAATTTCATCTCGTACTGTTGGCCTCTTCCTTCTGAAAGTTGAGACAAGCAATTCCGAGCTTTGCGACGTCTTTGTCTACTTCTTTCACACTCCTTCTGAAATACTTCTCTGTATAATCGCTGGGCTTTGATCCGCTTCTCTTCTACGCCTCTTCACCGTATTCTTGGTATCAGACCACCATGGACGCCCTCAAATCAGCCATCACCCCCATCACGCATAACCTCCCCGCGCCGATTCGCGACTTGGGCGTTTCTATCATCGGCGAGACGTGCTACAAATCTCTCCTTCTCGACGTCAACATCGAGGATGCCGATTGCATCAAGTTCGCTGTCTCCAAGGCTCTCGGCATCGGTATCATCGCCGCTTCGTCCATCGTCAAGGTTCCCCAGATCCTGAAGCTCATCAACTCCAAGTCCGCCGAGGGTGTGTCTTTCCTCTCATACCTTCTCGAGACGGCGTCGTACATCATCTCGCTCGCCTACAACTTCCGAAATGGCTTTCCTTTCAGCACTTATGGCGAGACTGCTTTGATCGTGGGACAAAATGTTATCATTTCCGTGCTTGTTCTGAACTATAGCGGCCGTGCTAGTCTGGCTGCTGTGTTTGTCGCTGCGCTTGCTGGAACTGTTGCTACGCTGTTTGCCGAGAATTTCGTGGATGCGCAAACCTTGAGCTACCTCCAGGCTGGTGCTGGTGTTCTGAGCGTTGCCAGCAAGCTGCCTCAGATCCTCACCATCTTCCAGCAGGGCGGTACTGGTCAGCTTAGCGCTTTCGCTGTAAGTCAATCTTTTTTTCTCCCCTCTTCGTTTGTACAATGACTAATGGTAATACAGGTCTTCAACTACCTCGCTGGTTCTTTGTCCCGAATCTTCACAACCCTCCAGGAGGTCGACGACAAGCTCATTCTCTATGGATTCGTCTCCGGCTTCGTCCTCAACGCCATCCTTGCTCTCCAGATGATCTTCTACTGGAACGCCCCCTCTGAGAAGGCCAAGGGCAAGCAGCCTGTTGCCCCCATTGCGGCCAAGCCTGCTGTTCTGACACCCTCTTCTTCTACCAC
Source organism: Fusarium sp. NRRL 25303 (assembly GCA_013396255.1). Lineage (NCBI taxonomy): Eukaryota > Fungi > Ascomycota > Sordariomycetes > Hypocreales > Nectriaceae > Fusarium > Fusarium sp. NRRL 25303. Next base: position 16,132 of record JAAOAY010000123.1, read on the forward strand.
TGCTACTCCCAAGAAGAGCCCTACCACTCGCCGACGTGGTTAGATGGCCACACCCTTTTTGTGTGGTTGCGTTTGCTTTATAGACTCGATTTGTCATAATCATTTTTAATAAGATTTTATTGTTACGTGCGTTGCTTCATGATCCTTGAGTATGTGATTTCGACATGTATTTGTCGTCAAATGTTACACGAAAACGCGCGATGCTAACTACCTATATAAACGTGTTGCACAAAACCTACCGATGATGCTATCCGAAGCAGTGTTGCAAATGGTATCCCCCTCATATGCTGCCCGTTGAACGCCGTTGTGATAAACCAAAGTGTCGCTAATCCTTTTCCATTACCCAATTCCATACAATATCCAATCAAAACATTGATGCAGTAACTCTATTCCATGTCGCACGTGTAGGTCGATCGTTTCGACCTGCGCATTGGAGACAACGTCGCTGTTCGCCAAGGTTGCTCACAGAGCAGCTGAAGCAAACATGCTTGCCACAAGCACTGCACGAGTGATCCTCGTTGTTGATACCATCGATGTCCATGCCATCATCGCCACTGTTGAGACTGGCACCGCAGTCGTCGCAGTTCGAGGGGGAGAGTTGTGTTTGGCCCAGGTTGGTTGTAGGGGCTGAAGGCGACGAAGAGATGTTCCAGAACCGGTGGAGAGATTGTTGGTTTGATTCAGGTCGAGCAGGTTCGAGTGGTGCTTGTATATTCTCAGATGGAAGTTCAGTGTGTTGATGCTGGCTCTGCGCAGAGTAAAGCATGTTGAGAGTACGTTCTGAACTCAATTAGCACATGTACAGTGCACGGTCACTTGTATAAAAGCCTACCATGAATCGTTTCTTCTGAAGGTCGATTATCGCGGAATCGCTTCATGGTTCGACTGTGAAGATGAATTGGAGTCGATGCCATGATCGCGAAAGGATTGGTGATGGAGTTGCCGAGCCGAGGAGGAGAGTCGAAGGATGAGACGGATGAGGGAGAGGCGCAGAGCTCAGAGACCGATCGCTTGCGTTTGTGGGCCATTTTGGTTATGGGAAGGACAGGTTTTGGAGTGTATAGAAGGGAGTCGAAACAAGTAGGTTAATGTTATCCGTACAATGGATGTAAATAGAGAGGATGATGAGGTGAGATAGATCAACTTCATTACGGGAACTGAGACGAGACTGAGACTGTGGGGCTCGAGTTGGCTGCGCGACATGACGCGCTTAAGTGGTGACGTTGGACGCGTTAATGGCCCACGCCAATCATCGCGCTACATTTACCTACCTTACCTACTAATCCTGGCTATCCTTCTATAATACCAGGTAGGTACACAAAACGTCCATCTTAGGTTGGGGTGGGTGGATGGATGTCTTCATATTTGTACTTGCCCTGCATAAGGTAATCTAGGTATAAGAGGACTTGAATTGGGCGTGGAATTTCCTCTCCATGAGAAGTCTGTATGAATCACACATCTATCTCTCTATTATGAGCAATCTTTCTACAGAACAAATTGTGACTGTCCTTAGTACAATCCCAGGTCTACTTATATCACGTCTAAGTGCTTGGTTCGCATACCTTGCCCTTCAGCGCCGCCATATAACCCGTAACGACATTGAGACCGCCACCATCGAATTAATTATCACACACATCAGTGCAACTCAGTCGAAGTATGAGGACTATGGCCAAATTACTCAGTTTTCTGTGCCTTATCCATCTATAGCCGCAGCATGCAGTCCCTGTACCAAGTTTCTACTGATATATTATTTCCGGGCGAAAATCTGCCCCAGCTGCCACCTGCGGCCCACCGAAATATAAGTGGACGAGGGCACAGAGAGTTTGAGATTCTGCCACCAACGAGGCTCAACTGGCAACACAATTTGTTGCACCCGGACCCAGTTGCAGTGTGACAAGATGGATACAAGCTGTCGGGATTCTGGGGTCAGTCTATGTCTGAGCGTCTTTATGAATATAAATATGCTAAGTCTAGTGCTTGCACAGAATAAACAACTAGATGTATTTTGTTAATCATGTTAAATCCTCTGAAGTAACTAACAGTAGAGATGAGGCCTCCCCACGTTCATGACGGGAACTAAAGTAGTGGAGCCCACCTCAAGCTTGTTATTCCCGTCAATGCTATCCCAAGCGCTCATCACAGTATAAGGCAATACTCGTTGCATGTTTACGCTGCATGATAAGCAACCTACCCGTCAGTATGCACACGAAGATGGCTTGGAGTTGTTTCCTCTGGTGATCAATGGATACGGCGAGAGAGACAATGATCGACTGTGCGGGATACATGGCATGCTTTGACGCCCCTTGTATGTCCGACTCAGCCGCAGTTTGCTTGTCCTTTGTTCCACCAATTGCCTCCCCCATTAGCATCATCATCCGCCGAAGCAGGTAGTTGATGGAGAGCACTACGCAGGGCATTACGGACTCAGAAGGTAAAGTATATGGGCCGTACTGAACCCGGAGATCGATACAACACCTTCTTGTCTTCTGCCTTCTCTCTTGGCACGGCTGTGAGCGAATCGTACCCCTGAGAGACTTGCCTCATCCATTCGCGCGGGCATGTAAGCGTTCTATACTGTTTAAGGGTCGCAGAGCAGGCAGCTCGCCACACTCCGACGAGGCAAGTCACAGGGGTAAGTTCAGCTCCACACCACACTAACCATCCCCCCCATCCCCCATCCCGGGGCGTCATCTCAACTGAAAAGGTCCATATTGGATATAAAAGGTTGTCGAAGCCAACTTAGTGATGACATGACAGCAACCACCGAAAAACACCAAGAAGCTTTTGATATTCTTCCGGTCCACAGACGCATCCTTTCAATATGGTTCAATTATCAACTGATGCTGTCATCACCCTCGTCAGCACAATTCCTGGACTCATTGTCTCTTGTCTAAGTGCCTGGTTCGCCTACCTAGCACTACACCGAAAACCCATCCCCCAGAGCGATGTCGAAACAGCCGCGATGCTCTTCATGATCCCAAGGGCATTTTCTATTCCTCCTAGGTTCGCACTTACATGTCACCGCCTTTTCATGAGTTGAGCCTGACTTGTTTGTCCTCCAGTGCCTTGTCCCACGCCGATTCAGAGAGGACATTGACGAATGGCGATGCCATTCAACTACCACCCGCAACGAGTCAACAATGCATTGGGTCGAGCCACTCTCGAGTGCTTGCACATGCTGAACGTGTATCATAATATCGTGATGAAAAACACGGTACAAATTGAGAATGCGCTGCTTTTCAATGCCTCAACATGGGCCGCGGTGCATACGACACAACTGGTGTTCCCAAGCCACTGCCCCTCACCAAACGAGGCTTTCTCACTCGGCTCACTTACACTCATCAACCAACCCGATACAGCTGTTCACTATGAGTTAGCTCTCAGTGGAAGTGATTGCACCTTAATGGACTATTGCCAACCTGCAACGACACATGAGGAACCTCAGGAGAACGGATTCATCCACCTAAAAGCCTTCCTCGCACGAGGCCACTTCTTGGGCTGATACAACTTGTACGCAAAGAACAGTCCAACGCACGACACAACCAAGCCAAGAGTGGAGTAGACGATGGTGACGGTTACTTCGGTCGACATTGAAAGGGATCGAGCGGAGAAGTGTTGTAAAGGACAAAATGGGGTTGTAGCGGATGTAATAAATACCTAGGCCTCGGGACCCAATAGATTATATAGGTAGGTAGGTATGTATGTATGAATACAGTATGGCTATCCTACTCCATACCTTCGATTGAGTTACAGGTGGTATTTCTCTTTCTGTATCCTCCAGGCTTTCATCAGTGCCGTATTCCCTCCCTGGGGGCCCTTTGCCTCGAGGCTGTGCTGCAATAGTAAGTGACACGAGTTGCACATTTGCTCTCCTTTATGGCTGCAAAGAGTGAAACACGGGACACCAATAAACTTTTAACTTCTATCCTAAGGAATGAGGGGGGGGGGGCTTGAGTAAATCAGGTATTATGTAGGGACTTTAACATGATATAGGCACCTACCCAGTAATTCAGTAGAAGTTTAGACTGATAGGTTGCTCTATCCCCGATAATCATGGAAGATACCAAGTCCTTAGGTACCTAGGCAATGACAGGAGGACTCCTTCCACTCTCCATTAAACATTGACTAGGTACCTCCCCTACTAAAGTTGGTAACCTTTTTGGCTTCTGTTTTCTTCATCTCCCTCTTCTTTTACATGAATTTGGATAATGATACATCATTGCTCGTACAAAATCGAAGCGTCAAAGGGCTCAACATAACCTCTTTTATCGCGCAAAAGACATCACAGACAATATGAGTCAAATCAAATATACCACCACTATACCCCAGATATACAATACAACCATCATCATTGGAGCTTGTAGGGTGGTTCCTCGCGATGAAGGCACTGACTTTGACATGGGCCAATGTTAGTGGAATGATGCCCTCATGGATCAGAAACGTCTCGCCCAACTCGGTTGCCGTCAAACGTGGCTCAGTGCCCAGAATGCTGAGGGTTTTATCCAGATGGCCCCCAGCCAGATGATAGGCAGAATACTCCTGCACATACGAAACGCTTGTGATGAAGCAAAGAAGACACATTTGCCCACCGAGATCCTCGTTATCCTCTACGGCTTCGGAAACCCTGCAATCGGCTGTCATATGGATTGCACCAAAGACCTCCTTAAGCCTGGTGCAATGATCACTCCTACCAATATTCTCAACGCATTGCTCCCAGGCCGAGATGTAACTTTGGCCATGCGCGTGTTTACTACGAAATACTGGGTGCATGCTTACGGGCTACACAGAATGAAGCTTGACAAAGTTAAGAAGGTTTATCCAGACGTCTACAAAAAAGCCGGCGAGGATGGAACATTGATCAAGCAAAATTTTACCGAAGAAGGCGCCTTTGATTACCGGCATCCAAATGAGGAGAAGATAGTATCGGGAAAACGTCACTACGAGCTTGCGCTCTGGTTTCGATTTGGCCTCGAAAAGGACACAGATGGTACCACGGTAGTCGAGGACAGAATATTAGAATTCATGGACCCGTATCCTGAGGAGACAAAGCTGAGATACTTGGTCAGGTCAGCCTGGTTGGCAACGGTAGTGAACTTTCGGCTGTCAATGGCATTCTTGACGGATAACATGGTTGCTCACTTCAAACTCAAACGCCCTATGCAGCAGACTTGCCTCGAGTGGGAGATGTGGTGGTGGCTCGAACGCCGAGCTAATCTCACACGCTCTAATGGATATTACGACTTGTTCAAAGATCAGATGGATATCGAGGACGGGGCCGAACTACCATGTAGTGGATATACCCGATTCTACCTTTATCTACGTGCAGCTCACCATGAAACATACTTAGCTGAAGAAGAAGAAGGGAGACATACAGTAGAACACATCGAAAGTGTCTTAGAGTATATGGAACTTGTCTTTGATTACGTACTAGACAAGGTCCAGGAGGAAATACTCGACCCCTGCGACAAGACCATTGAAAATGTGAAAAAGCAGTACGTAAATGAGGCACAGTGGGATACAACTCAGCTACCAGACCTTTGGCCGGAGGGTGTGCAACGTGCTATTCGAGCATTAGTCGACTTGATTTATGATCAATGTCCAGTAGGCTACAACCAGGAGTAATAATGAGAGCAGAGATAAGGTAGGTAGGTAGGTTAGAAGGTATAACAAGTAATGCGATTGTCCATCACTCCCTCTTACATAGTAGAGACCTTATCTAAGCAGGTACTAAGTTACCTATACTATGGGAGCAAACACTGAACCTAAATAATATTGAAATAAAATCAGCAAAAGATATCCTAAAGCTTTAGGCTAACTTACCTAAGTATTCGTGTTAATTAAGATCAAGACCTGGAGTTTTCTCAATTTCCTAGATACGCAATTTACGGGCTTTGGATTAAAACCTCAAATACCCTTTCAAGAGGCTGAGGCGGGTTTATAAGGTAGTTCTTAGAAGGTAGTTAGTTAATGTTAAACTTGTCCCCTTTGACCAGCTGATTTTATCTGTCTTGTCGTCATGGCCAAGCCAAAACGGACACTAGTTATCCAAGGAGAATTTGCTTCCCTATTCTGGAAGAAGCAAAGCTTCTCATTGGTTCTTGAAACTCACCCCAATCTTGTAGATTATCCCATTCGCTCTTTGTAACGATGCCATCTCTTATGAACTATAAGCTTTGGTATTTGGGGTCAGGAGACACTGCTAAGTTTACTCTGAAAGCATATACGTGGGTTTACCACTCGACGATTGGATTCACGATGATCTTGTGCTCAAGATCAAGCTTTACCACTCTGCACTGAGATGAAAAGGTTGTTTCAAGCCATTGGGACTTTCAGTATAAGTAGGGTCTTATTTCTTCCGACCACATCTGTTCTGTTCTGTCCCATCACTCACCACCACCTTTGGTCATTTCGAACCCTTCTTTGCACATAACTCAAACTCATACATCATATCGCCATGTCTTCATCTTCAAGTCAAACAACTCCTCCAGGCTCATCAGAGCCCCCCAGCGGAAGTAACTTTCCACCACCCTACGAGTCAGCTAAACTGTCTCACGTGCCTATCCCAGAGCCAGTGAAAGTCATCATCGCCGAGCCATTTGGAGTCATCATCGAGCCCGCAAGGCCTATACTCGCAAGGCCTGTACTACTACAAAACCCAAGACATCGCCAAGCTCATCACCCGCAGGAGGAAGAGACGTCCCGGGCAGGGTGCGCATCTCTTTTCTGGGGTCTTTTCATTCTCGGCGACCTCTTTATCACTATCCTTCTCCTCTGTTTGCTCACGGGTAAACCCAAATCACCGTGATCATAAAACGACACGAGGGTTGATTTTGTAAGTCTACCTTAGGGAGAGACTTCTGGGATGATTCTGACATTTTGTGCAAGCATGTTCAAGTCAGGGATGTTTAAGTGGCGGGAATCCGATCCAATCTACCATCTGCTTACCCAGCGGTCATGGACAATTCACCTCAGAAGAAAGGGTTGGTCACTGGAGCCAGTCGGCTTATGATGCGGAATTTTAGGCCGTCTCTGGATAGTAGCCTGTGAATGGATGGAGTTGCGTGAGCTCACATGCTCGACAGATCGTGTCTAGACAACGCTTCTTTGGGAGTTTTTCTCTTAAACACGCTTTTATAGTCGATGATTCAAGATTCTACTTCATACTCTAGGAGGGTCTTTAATCCCTTTCTGCTTCCTGCACTATTACGTATAGATATGTTCGGAAACATGTCCCACGATTCCCAAGTAACGAATTTCGCATTGACCAGTTGCACCAAAGACTCAGCAATCAACCCTTCGAGAACAGTGTTTGGCACGATATTGAATTAGAAGTACACTAGAGACGAAATACCACACATACTAATTGTTCAGTCTTCCCGCACTGCTCCCCACACCATAAAATCTGATATTCTCCCCCCTAAGGACGAACTACAAACTTTCCAACCCCCCCCTTACTCTTCAAAGTCTTCTCACACCCCCTCCTCACTTCTTCCAAATCATCCATATCCACCGCCGTATTGACAGCCTTGACCATCCCCTTAGCAACCATATCCGCCACAACCTCCATGTCCTCTCGAAGCCCTGGATGTCCTGATATGAACTCATACTGAATCTTTGTACCGCGCAGCTTCCACGTGTACCAAATCTGCAAGAAATCAAGGACCCAGCCAAACCATGTGGGGAACTTGGGACCGAGCATTTCTGCCATGACTTCACTTTTGGGGATGCTGGCGATGCTCATGAGGATGCCGTCGGTTTTGAGAACGGAGATGCTCTCGTTGAGGGTGGAGAATTGGGTGCTTATTGCAAAGTCGACGGTGCCGCGGCCGATGAGCTTGACGATATCTTGGGTCTTGTAGTCGTAGAGCTGAGTGACCATTCCGGGAAGATATTCTTCAACTAAGCCCATTTTGGGCGTCGAGACAGTCGAAATGATCTTCTCAGCACCAAAATAGTTCCGTGCGATCTGGATGGCCGTGTTGCCAGATGCACTGAGAGCAGCGGGTATGTAAACAGTCTGTCCTGCTAGGCTATCTCTTCCCTGAAGCTGCAGTCCACGCTTGATGCTCTGGTACGCAGTTACTGCAAGAGCTGGCACAGCAGCGGCTTCTTCAAAAGACACATGATCCGGTTTCTTGTGAAGGAACTGTGGCTCTGTCAGGGCATATGTCGAGGCCCAAGCTGCCGGGGGTCTAGCGAGATGGGGTTTCTCAAACTCCATGCCGTACACTGCATCTCCGACTTTGAACTCAGTAACTGCAGAACCAATCTCTACAACTACGCCAGAGCCTTCGATTCCAAATGGGATCGGGAAGTTCCTGTATTTATGTGAGCTTGTAGCATGCGTGAAGAGTGGTTGTCGACTTACGAGGCCTTGTAGAGCAAGTCGAACTGTCCAGATGCAAACCCTGTTTCACCAGTATTGATGGCCACAGCTTTCATGCGGAGAAGAAGCTGATTTGGCTTGGTAATTTTGGGCATAGGCTGCTCTATGACCGTGTACTCTGCTGGGAGACACTTCTTTGGTGCCACAAGAGTTCGAGTGGTGGATGGTAGTTTCGACATTGTGACGTTCAGTTATTTCAAGTGAAAGAATGAGTGAGCTTGTTTCCATGATATCGACAGCGGACGTCAGGTCTTTAATCATGCCACGGCGGCGGAGGTCGGTGCCTCGGCGGTTTGTGGGGACATTTCGGGGAGGGCCCACCGAAACCGCCGAACTCCACCACCGGAGACCTTTCGGTTACTCGACTACCAATATGAGGAGCTCATATTGCGGACCTTGCTGTTGGTAAGATTACCCGGCGGAGATTTATATGACTTGAGACATGAAAGGCATATCTCGGAATAACATATCCTTGAACACTTTTACCAGGACATTATCCGCATTCATTTTGTCCTCGAACATGTCAATCCGAGACCAGATCCCTCGATCTACGAGTGCTCATTCAGAGCAGGACTATATGTGATCTCGATTTCAATACAATACATACATGTCTGGGAGGTTCCGCCACCATAGAACCTTTATCGCCATGTTTCCATCAACGACATTGACTGCAACAAATCCGGGTGACCCTTGCTACCGTAAACGCCTTACAAATAAAGAGCAAAACTCCTACCATCATCAACGAAGAAAAAATGAACACAACGTTGGTCCTGTCGCATACGAGAGCGAGTAAACTGCTCGTTTCGCACCTGTGCCGCACGGCGATGGTCTTCACCACCCTCCATGCCAAGAACTGTTACCCTCCCAGTTCGGGTCTCGACGTCTGTTGTGAATTCCATACCATCGCGAATAGCTCGACTCATCTAAAACACGGTTAGTATCAGAACGGTACTCAGACACGAAAGTTTATGTACCTCTCTCACGACTGATGCCAAGCTGGTCCGCAACATTGACATACCCCTCCTGCACGGCGCCTTTATCCTTCTGAACCTTTGCTACAAGCTTCTCGTCACCCTTCCAGACACTGCGACACATGGGGCAAGTCACTTTCCCACCAGCCTTTGTCTGCGCCCACATCCTGAAACACTCCTCATGAATGTTCTGACCACAGGCGGCAGCGCACCAAACGATAGACTCTTGGTTCTTCTCGTCAAGCTCACAGTAGCAGATGGGACAATCGCCATCGATGGGCTTCCGCTTGTCGGACTCTGCTTGTCCAGGGGCCGAAATGGGAGGCGCAGAGGCAAAGATTGATTGAAGTTCAGTGCTCAGAAGCGCGAGCTGGTAGACGAGATTAAAAGGCGCGTTGAGAACTTGCTTCATGACCTAAGTTTTGTCAATAACGCGATCGAATAGTCAGGTGCGATACTTACGTAGAGAATATGCTTGCACTGATGGCCCTTCTCATGGTGAGGGCACGTACATCGCGGCTGTTTTCCAACATGAACAGTGTAGATGTTTCCAGTCGATCCTGTCATCTCAACATCTTCCTCAGGGCAATCTTGGGTTCCTCCCCTGACGCGATTAAGCACGTAAAAGCGCTGAGAAAGAGCCCGGTCGTAGATCTCATGGAACGACTGAGGTGGCTTAGGTCTGAACCTGCGGAGTCGCTTTTCTTCATTTGCGACTTTCGGTTTCTTCACTTTCTTCTCCTTCTCTGCTTGATACGAGACATCTTCATCAGTAATTTCATGGGCTTTGCGCTTCATTGGTGCTGGTGGCAAAAGTGCATCATGCTGAACGCTTGTAGCTTTCTGGGATGATTGACCCGCTTTGACCGTGTTAATCAGATCTGGTAAGACTGGCTCTTGCGGCGTCTTGAGATTGTCACGAGCAGCAGAACGCAAAACTCTGGTTGATTTCACACTGGCAGACCCCATTTCGATGAGCCTTTTGTTTGTCCTGTGATAATTTGAGAGAGATTTGTGGAAGACGGAAAATGTGATTTCGTCGCGACTGCCTCCAGGGTATGGCAAATTCCCTTAGCATTTTGGGCAGTGGCGTGGAGTTACATGGTCACGTGCCACTCCTTCCTCATCAGCGTTTGGACTTTACACGTCAACGTCAAGGGCAACGTCATCTCAAAAACCCCTGTGAATCATCCAGCGTTTCAAAAAAGTTAATTGAGTTCATTCAAGGATGCCGATTGAATTGTGAAAGAGATGATTGGTGTTTTCTTTAATGGGGTTATTGCATGCGATCTCAGTTACTGGTGCATTGGAAAGTGATTCACAAACTTCACCATTTAACAAAGACATCAACTTAGAAAGGAACTGCTCTTTAGCATTGGTTTATCCTATCTTCTTCATCCGCTGATCCATCTCTTTTGACTGGCTTCATACCGCTCATGATAGCCCAAAAAGAAACATAGCCAAACGCCCCGAAACAAGGGACTAAACCCGCCCCTGCTCTCCTGAAGGAACATAGATGCCCCGCCGTAATGCGCCTCCTATACATAGAAAAATAACAAAAGAAATCGAAAGGCAGGTTGATGTAGTAGGTACAGGCTGTGCCGCAAAGACGGCAGCCTCTTTGAAATGGTTCAACGCCGAGTCTATGCTATGGCTGTCAAAGGTGTATAGTATTAGACATGAAGGGAATAAGTGTGTGTGGCCGTAAGGTCATCGAAGTGATAGTATCATGGAGGTCGTATGGGTGAGGGCCGTGGTACTGTCATCGAGATATCGGGTGTTCATCGTACTAAACCACGGGCGCGGGTATTATTGTGTTTGGCCCGGGTGTTGATTTGATATGGCTATGGTTGTCGTCAAGAAGCGTCAACGTTCACGCAGCTCTGACGCGATGCCTAGGAAAGTGTCGCAAGATATATGCGCGCAGCTTTCAAGGCAATGGGCGTCGGTGGCTGGGATCGCGAGGCTGCTGATATCGACCAGATTGTTGCTGCTGGGCAGTCAACCATTCTGTAGAGCCAGTCTGTCGACCAGGTTGCTCAGCAGGCAACTTGGTATCGCTTCCGCTTGCGCCAGTGTGGTTTGATCCGCCAGGGGATCCAGGAACCAAGTCAGTTACGGCCTGTGCAATTGAGGCCACAACGTAGCCTCGGAGTTCGTTGTCTTCCCGGCTGTCTTCCTTCTCCAGTCGGAATCGCTCGTCCTTGTTCATGTTGGATCGGCGCATGTTCTTGATCTCTTGCATAACATAGAGCAGAACCTCTTCAGGACATCGGTTACGCTCAGCAGCGTGCTGGTTCTTGCGCACGTATCGTCGAGTGACATCAGTAGCGCCATCAATGGAGAATGCAATGCAGTAGGACATCTTCTTGCCCCAGCCCTCAGCATATAGGCGAGGGTTATCCCATGCTTCCTCACAAGCATCCACATGAACCCATCGCTTTTGGTGGTCTGAATACACCTCAGTCCATACATGGTCCTCGGCGTTCCAGACCCAGCGAACACGGCCTCCAACAGCTCGGCAAAGCATGCTAAAGCAGTTCGCCCATTCGCCAACACGTCCTCGTCGAGTTTGTAATAATCGCCAGACATCACCGTAACGAGGGAAGCGCTCGAAAGCACCACAATGTTGAGCAGAGCATTGATACAATTCGACACGGAGGGCGCCGCAAGCACTCTCTTCAGGTGAAGGAGCAGTCATACCTCGGGCGATGGTGGGAGATAAGCAGACAGGGCAGGGTGGGTTATTGACCCAGCTAAAGAAGGATCGCTTAAACCATCTATCAACTGTGTTAGCCAATCCATCCAAACGAGATCGGATGGAAAATGACATACCTTAATAATGCCCGGATGACACAGTCTTGGTAGCCCCATTCGGGTCGTCGTCCATCACCCATACTCTCAGCCTGAGCTTGCAAGACCTGAGTCTCTTCCTCGGCCTCGCCATAGATACGATCTAATGGGATAGTTTGCAATGCCTCGTCCAGCAGACCGGGGTTCTCGTATTTGGTTGGTGTTAACGATAAGCTGATGAGGAGGTTTCTGAATTTTTGAGAATCGCGATCACCAGCGGCGGGAGGTGTAGGGATCTTGGGGAGGTGTCGTAGGGCGGAGTACGAGGGAAGACCAGGTCCTTGAGATGTCGAGGGTCGGCTATCGCTGGGGAATGGAGAGCTTCGCATACGGGGAGACTGCTCTCCCAAGCTCGGAGAGCCTTGTCGCGATGAGGCACGGAGGTCATTCATGCGCTTGTCACGCAACAAGCCTTCGAATTGAACCCGAAGGTCTCGGGCCCATTCCTCGCCATACTCGCCCGCAGGCGTACGTTGGCCCGCCATAATTCTTAATATGTGGTTTTGTAAGTGTATAAGTTCGTGGATGAAGATGTTGAGGATAGATGTTTCAGTATATGTCGTTGCCCAGATACGTGGCCGGGCTAGGTAGTTGATGGCTCAATTGTTGCTATTTACGAGGCCCAAGAAACCCCGGAGTGAGATATGTCGTCGTAATATTGATCGTAAATTGTCGTCGTCAGCAACGAGAGGTGCGTGATGGTAGGCCTGATTGCCACGGTACACGCGTTATCCAGATGAATCCTTTTGGTCCTCAGAATGACCAACCGACTGACTGTTGCCGCGGGAAGTGTCGCTTGCTCTGACTAGCTGATGACTAAGGTAGCTAGAATCGTTTGTTTTCTTTTTTCTCAATCGTCGTGAGTATCGTCGAATACTCCTTCGTCGTAGAAACAAGTTGAGTCGTTTCTTTTGTTCGTCGTCGCCGAGAGTGAAGGGTTAAAGGAGAGGAGTTGACGGCTCGCGAATGGCTGACCACTGCAGGCAGGTAAGAGAGACAGACAGCACAAAAGAGGAGAGGCAGGAGCAGGCGGCGATGAGAATCGAGGGTGGTGGACCAGGGGAATAAAGGGAAAGGGACGGGGTGTCTCGGGAGGGTGTGCGTCTCGTTCGCTCTTGCCCACTCTGGGCCAGAGCCTACGATGGCAGTTTACGCGTCAGCAGTGAGCGCCAGGCCAATGAGGGAGCCGACTGTTGCTCGAGGTGGGGGCCGCTGGGCGCAGGGGCATGTACCGGTACAGCTGCCTCGTACTCTTGTTCAAGGGCTCTGGGGACTGAGAGAACGCCCACTGAGCCTTATAATGAATGGCTGGATTGATTGGTCTGTGATGAGTTGGACGGATATTCAGTGCTTGGAGGCTCTGGTTGTTATTTAATATTAGGGCCTTTGAAGCCTACGAATATTGATGCGTGTCGCTATCGTGAACGATTAAATGAGCCTCCCGAATATGTAATACATTTTGACTCAAATTGAATGAGAACGGGTCAACTATTCTCAAGTCTACGCAACAGCTTCATCATCAAGAGGCGAACCTAGAGGGCCAATCTCAGCAGGCCAGGGCAAGTGTACGTAGTCTTTTCCCAGTGAGTGATACACTTTGAATTGCGTGCGTACGTACGTCGACCTAGGGAACACCGAAAAGCGAAGTGGCGCCTGGCCTAGATCCTCGTCATCAGCGAATTAGCAAGCGTCAGCATTTGCTTGTACTACATGTACTTTTTGATAAGGTCAGATGGAGAAAAGAACTACAAGAGGCGATACGATGTTTTAACAAATTATGGGAATCTGTATGAGAATAATGGGAAAGGAACGACAATCTGTATCCGTGCTGGCTGTGGCAATGTGAAGCCTCTAACTGAACCCAGCAGATGATAAGCGCGGGGAAACCGTCGACTCGCGTTAAAAACGATCGGCCGCTGTAAAGATGGAGTCAGTTCAATTGAATCTTCAGAGTGAGCAGTCACTAATTCGACATGGGTTGTAATGTCCGCGTAGACTACGGAGTACGGAGTACTCTAAATTTTGAATAAAAATACCTAAACTTGGGATCAGCTCCAGTAAGCAGATGCTTCACTATGTAACCACAGACTTGCCAAATGGAATATCAAATATTGAGTACTGTTTCATTTTTGTTCCTCTATGGCAATATGGCGCAAATTCTAGCACAGAAACCTCTCGAGGCTGCCAAAGACCGCTGCAGTTTTCTGCGAGTCACTCGACCCTGGGGCCCTGGACTAGCAAGTATCGGTACTTTACTGGGAACGTGCCCCTCGTCTTGGTGGGCGATGACGAGGCAGTGGTGAGGTCCTCTAAAAAGCCGCCCGAAGAAATAGTATCGTGGCACAGCCCATACTGAGCCACGCTGCCCGCAATCCTTTTTCGCAATACGTAGGACAAGGCATGCGCAGCAACATCTATCCAAGATAGTCGACGAGACATAGTAACTATCCGCGCTTATGGTTTCAATTGTAGGCCTCTAAGGCATTCTGTATTGGCCTCTATATCTTGGATCTCACTAGCCACAGAGACAGCTGTCCAGTGGCGGTGCTCGCTATTTCCAGTTCCACTAGATCCACTTTGACTCGCGGCCTCTTGTCCCTTGTAATTCCACTGCCTCCATCGACTTGCATCACAACCCACCAGAAAGTTTGGTTCTGTTTCAATGATTTCCCTATGAGGACATGGATACCTACATATCAGATAAACACGAAGACGTTATTTTCCGAGATTCGATACCCAATTTTCGCAAATTTTATGCGGTTCACAAGTGAAGCTATTCCACATGGCCGATGGGGATGACAATCTGCGCAGTACTTAGCACATATCGAAAGAAACAGCACAGAACAAGATGCTCAGTAGCTATGTACTCAGTACTCCACATCGATCTGCAACATGCTTCTTTATCTCTCGATGTATACCTGATACTCGTCGATCTTGGGTCAATGTATCTGCCTTACGCCTTGCTTGTATGGCACAGCTCTAGGCCCCTCAATCAAACCACAACCACAAACATTACAGACAAACCATCTTGGCCATCTCGATAGAGCTCAGTGGGCGGGCTTGGAAAGAAGCTTAACTGGCTTTGGCGTCTGCATCGCGTGCGCCTGCCCCTGGAAAAGCGGCCTCGTCCAATCCCATCATCCCATTTGACAGGCGCTCACAGAGAGAGCACACACTCGAGGGACGACTATTTGCTTACCTGGCAACGTTACCACTGAACGGAATTAACCCTGCGTCTCTAGAGCTTCTTGGCAGCGGGAACGTTCTCTCAGCGTCGCGTCAAAACTCAGTCACAGGGGTCGAATCGGAGCCGAATTCGACTCTGTCCGTTTTCTCAATTACCTAACGTCGAGTTATGATCTACTCACCGTTTCCCACATCGAATTTTAGCAGTGTCACACTGTCGCCCGAAAAAGACACCCAATCGTCAATCGGGTTGCATCTTCAGGCTCAGTCATGTACAGCCAATCATTCTCAGTTGTGGTCCGCCGATCTTGTTGCGCTTACGACCGGGGGGTGTGGTTTAAGACACCGCCAAAGGCCGCGTCATCTTGACTTTGGCTTGCTTGCGTACATGCAAACACCAATATCTCAACTCTATCAGAGAGTCTACGCAACGCGATCTTCTTCAATTGCCACCTCCTGATTCAACAATTTCCCAGAGGCACTTTTGGTGTTTTGTGAATGTTTGATGTGCTTCTCATTTTGCAGATTGATTTACACGGTTTGTTTGATAAGCATTGCCAAGAGGACAAGAGACATATCAAGAGATGTGGCCAAAGTCAACGGCCGGATCAGACTACGAAGCTAAGAATTTCGCTACCGGGAAGTCTGTGCTACGTACGCTCTCATAGAGACTTGAGATAGACGTCCGGATGACCTCAACTGTGGTCCAAGCTGGTCGCCAAACCGCTTCAACGTCTAGATGCCGTTCTTGATGTCAATCACTCATCGATTGTTCGACACTCTCATTGGCAACTCACTCGGATCTTCCCTGGGATCAACTTAGATTTGACGTGGTTTCCAAGTTCTTTCTCTTCTCGGTAACTCAACACTTAAGCATGACGAAGCCACGACTGGGGATTACCGGTCGCCGATACGTATCCCTTGAGAACTACCCATAATTACAATCAAGCAGCCAGTGATTCACCAGAAGTATGAGTCGTGTGGGTTTCTCATGAGTTGAGGATTCAGGGATCTTGGGCTACACTTCAGCATTGAAGCCTCCCGAACCATGTCACGAACGATCCTGTCATCTCATCTGTCTGCCACTTCACGGATGGATCCCTCCACCCACTTTGACACTCGTACACATGCCTTGAAAGGCTTGACATGGTCTCTCTTACATGAGGCTATTCCGGCAACAGGCTCGAATTGGTCAGGCTAACGTTCTTGGTCCTCCTGATGCCCAGGCCGCGCGTTCCATGGGCGAGCAATGGGGCCTCGTTCATAATATTTGGACGATTTCGGTAAGTTGTGCAACAGTCTAGTGTATAAACCCGCGGGATCTTATTTCTTGATTCGGACCCTTGCTTCTGGTCGTGTAAGTCTAGTAAGTCGAGAAGTCACTCTCATCTTGTAAGTGTTCTCGTGACATGATTCAGGTATGAGCTCGTCTGATCCATAACACTCCTCTTATATGCGAGACATGTTCAGCCTTTTGAAACAGAGACTGGACGAAGGGAGCAGGGACCTCAAACCCTATACACTAACCTTCAATGATACGGCAGCTCCCGAAGAGTGATGTCGTTGAGTGACAAAATCTTTTCATGGTCACAACCCAGACATGGGTACGCGTATGCAGTAGAAACCCGATATCCCAAAATTTTGATTCGATAGCCCGTATGCTAGTCTACATAGCCAGTTTAAACATCCAAATCTACGAACTAGGACCATGCTTTTTGAGTCCAGACCCTTTTGACAGCCATCATCCTTGCAACTATGCTCAACATGGCTCTACGATCCATGAGCTTATCACCCACGACGTATATTTACATTTTTCGTACTCCATTACTTCCTCCACTGCTCAACGCTGAAGTAGCTCTCGGGCATGTCCACATCCCATGTTGGTCTCTCCACCAAGGCAATCTCGAGAGGCTGGCTTGCGGTGCTGAGAGGGACGACGCCGAAGATGGGTCTGTACTTGAAAGTCATCCACCAGCTCTTGCGTTCACCGCCAGTCTCGGCGGCTTCGAGATCTTTGCCCACTTCACGACGGTTCCGTAGTTGGGCGAGTTCACCTTCAGGCTGATCCGCTTCATCGTCGCTATTGGCGTCCTCGGGTCGGGGGGCATCCTCCATGTCGATGTCATCCCACTGACCAGCTGTATGTTTGCGAATTTGCGAGGGTGCAATGGCGCCTACCTCCATTCTGCCTCCTGCTCCGGTCGAGGGTCCTGTTCTCTTGCGCTTGAGGCTCTGCTTGCCTGCGGCAGTGGATTCACTAATCTCGCCATCGAGAGGCTTAGGAAGGTCTTGAGCCAAGTCGAGCATAAGGAGAAAAGAGACGCCGTAGATCCAAGCACGAGAGCCTTGCCAGAAGACACCCTTGGCTAGGTCGAGGAGATCCTGGACGGGAGCGGGCAGGTCCTTTCGGGCATGACGTCGAGACCAGGGGGTGAGAGAACCTTGGAGAGGGTGGAAGGTAAGCAGGTGCCACGATGAGGTGATGGCGAGAAGGGTGTAGTCGTCCACATGATCGGATGAGCCATTTATTCCATCAGGCGAAGCTCTGGGAGAGATCTTGGTCCGAGGAACATCGGCTGAGAAGGACAGAACCGTAGCTGCAGAATGAAGTTTGGGTAGTAGTTTAGCATTGGGGTTACGAACCCACTTCTCAACGCCCTGCGATGACTGCTCCTCTTCTTCGTCTGAAGAGTCACTCTCACTTGAAGAGGACGCGTCATCCTCTGGCTTGGTCTTCTCACTATCACTCAGAATCCAGGTGTCAATGTAGCCCGCGACGTCAGACGCAGCGAGCATCTTGGAGTCTGGAGAGAAAGCGACCTGTGTAATGGTCCTGTCGTAACTGCCAAGACCTCCATTGAGAATATAGTGTGGGATTCCTCGTCGTAAGCGTGTGAGTCTTTGTACACGCGGTGAGAAGATGAGAGATGTTCTGGGGCTGACGGGGTCGAGTGCGGCCATGACAACGCGAGAGCCTTCCTGAATCGCGCAGAGCCACTGTGCGTTAGGTGAGAGCTGAACCTTAATGGCGCCCACACCTGCAAGCTTTGAAGGGAGCTCAGAAGAAGAGACCTTGACGTCTGAAGGCTTGGTAGGATCTTGGTGTTCTAATCTGAAAGCCTTGACGTCGATAGCAGTAGCAACAATCAGAAGTGAACCCTCATCATCGATAGTTGCTGAAGTAATATTCGAATCACCCTTGACGACGATCGTCTTGATAAGTTTGCGGTTCTGGTTGATGTCGAATTCATCGCCTGCGCTGTTGAACATGTCGTTGGCTGATTTTCGCAGAAGCCAGATGTGAATCTCCCTGTCCCACCAACTCACAACAAATCGAGCCTTGGGCGCACTCAATAGAGGAGCCTGTTGAGGCAAGCTGGGCATCATACGGTGGTTTTCACGTCCCATCTCCTTTAGGGGAACCACCACGGGGTTAGCATCAGGTCCTATACCGAGTTAGCAAGAGTTTAACGACAGGGAGAGCTTGTCTAACCTCCTGAGACAATAACACTGATTCTACCACTCTCAAAAGACGCCATAGACTTGACATCGTGGTCGTGGTACCTTCGGCCCCAAGCTTTGGCCCACCGAGACCCAGCACCATTGTTCTGCTTGTACAGGATCGTTCGTCGGTCCATGCCTCCGCTAAGGATGGATGTGCCGTCAGCACTTATCGCGAGACTCAAGACATCTTGCTTGTGGCTCTGAATGCGCTGCGATTGTGTGTATGTCTTGCCATCCCAGATGCAAACCTGGCCAGTTGAATCGCCTGAGACAATATTGCCGTTTGGCAGACATTTGACAGACCAGACAATGATGTCTTTGGAGCCACCAACGAGATCGGAGCCCAGTGTCATCCTACGCAGCATGTGGCCCTTTGTGATATCGTACGCTCGAATTGTGCTATCGGAGCAGCCGACGATGGCGACCCTGCGTGACTGGAAGGTGATGCTGACCATCTGAGCCTTCTTGGTAGGCGATCGCACGAGAACTCGCTGAAATCGCAGATCATCGTCCTCGATGGAGTACATGACAAGCTCGCCATCGATTGTACCAGCGATAAGCTTGGTGGGATCTTGAGACTCGGCACCGAGTGTACCTTTGTCGGATCCAGTAGGTTGAGCAGCCATGCACCAGATATCACCATGTTGACCGCTAGCGTGTCTCTTTGGCCTTCCTGTCTCAAGATCCCATTCGGTGACTGTGGAAGTATAACCTATGCTGAAAAGACGGGACTTCCCAGCAACAATGCGCCCTTCGCCAAGCTCCTGGTCAGGCTCGTTGACCCAGACAAGTCCATCAACACTTCGATCTTTACCGCCTGGAATGATGAGCTCCTGGTTCCAAGAGCCATCCGTAGGGTTCCAGATTTCGATGTCGCCGTTAGCTCGTCCAATAGCAAGTCGCGCAAGATTAGCCTGTACTGCTGAGCGCGTCTTGGGGTGTGAAAAGGCAATGGCGTTAATGGCTGAAGGTTTGTATGGAACGAATCGACATCGATGGATATCCATTGCAACGGCGGTTTCTGGGCTCTGAAAAGAGTCCTCGGTCGCGTGATAATTCGTAATTAAGTATTGGATCGCTCAGATATGAGAGTTGGCTCAAAATTGTTGCGCGAATAGAAATAGATGCGTTAACCTGACGCCGCGTAGCCAGGCGTAGAGAGAGATCCGGTTCAGGAAGAAAATTGAATGCTAGCCTCGCGAACTCGACCAAATTTTTTTCTTTGGAAAGAAAAGAAAAATAAGGTGTGGTCATAGCGCGCTTAGTGCCCCTCCATAATCCACTATGGCAGCCGCGACCAACCCCTCACCTTCCTCAGAGCGTGCC
Source organism: Fusarium sp. NRRL 25303 (assembly GCA_013396255.1). Taxonomy (NCBI): domain Eukaryota; kingdom Fungi; phylum Ascomycota; class Sordariomycetes; order Hypocreales; family Nectriaceae; genus Fusarium; species Fusarium sp. NRRL 25303. The sequence continues at coordinate 36,358 of JAAOAY010000123.1, forward strand.
CCTCTGCTTCCCTTCTTCTGTGGGTTCGTTCGTGCTGTTCTAGATCTGTTCTGAATGCGTCACATTTCCGTCGTTTAGACCTCTTCTCATGACTCAACGGAATCTCACAACTTCGCAAACGTCATAACCTACAGCGAACCGACAACACAACAGTCGTATATGGTTCTGTCTTTTCAGTATCGTTCTCATCCTTAATCCACGTTCTTCCGAGCCGCGTTACCCACGATTTCCTCGATTTGCTTCCGCATCTCCGAACTCTGGTCTCCAAACCCTATAAGTCACCAGCTATAAATACCTAGGGAAGAATATCTCCGCTGAGTTCGACCTCGTCATAACAACACCCACAAACCCCGTCATGGATTTCAACAGCTCCTCGCCCTTCCCGGAGGGCGTCATCTCCTTCCTCGACACTGATCTATACAAGTTGACGATGCAATGTGCCGTCTTCAAGTTCTTCAAAGACGTGCCTGTGACATACGCCTATACCAACCGAACTCCCGACAAGAAGCTGTCGCGTACCGCCTTTAAGTGGCTCCAAGAGCAAATTCGAAGTATGAAACGCGGTCTTGGTGACCTTACCTCCAAATCTCGAACTAACCTTGATGGACAGAGCTCGGAAACATTTCTCTCTCTACCGACGAATACCTTTTCCTCAAGAAGCACTGCGACTACCTCTCTGAAGACTACCTCAACTTCCTCAAGGAGTTCCGCCTTAGCCCCCGAGAACAAGTTGTCGCTACCTTCACTCCCGTCGGCGAGGATACTGGAGATGACTCCATTGTGGGCGACGTCGATATACAGATCAAGGGCACTTGGGTTGACACGATCCTCTACGAAATCCCTATGCTTGCTCTGACATCCGAGGCATACTTCAAGTTCATGGACACAGACTGGAACTACGAGGGCCAAGAAAAGCAGGCATTTGAGAAGGGACTCAAGCTGTTAGAGGCAGGATGCATCACATCCGAATTTGGCACACGAAGACGTCGCGACTACCACACCCAGGCCCTTGTATTCCGAGGATTGGTGCAAGCTTCCAAGGAAGCTGAGAAGAAGGGATACCCTGGCAAGCTCTCCGGAACCAGTAACGTCCATCTCGCTATGCGCTTCAACATCCCCCCCGTAGGAACTGTTGCTCACGAGTGGTTCATGGGTGTTGCCGCTATCATCGGTGACTACAGGTCAGCCACTGAGGTCGCACTGCGACATTGGGTAGCTTGTTTCGGCAACAAGCTCGGTATTGCTTTGACCGACACTTTCGGAACTCAAGAGTTTCTGCGAGCCTTCACTCAACCTGTGCAGCCTATTGAGGGTGGCTTCCCAGCAGAGACCTTTAAGAAGGCTGACGGAACCATGAAGACATATGCGGAAACCTTCGCTGGCATTCGTCAAGATTCTGGCGACCCTGCAGAGTACACCAAGTGGATGAGAGAGTTTTACGATAAGCAGGGCATCACCGACAAGAAGCTCATTGTCTTCTCTGACTCACTGAACATTGAGAGGTGTCTCGAATACAAGAAAATTGCCGAGGACCTTGGCTTCCAGCCAACGTTTGGTGTAGGAACTTACCTTACCAACGACTTTGTGCACCTCAAGACTGGCACCAAATCTGTTCCTCTGAACATTGTTATCAAAATCAGCTCGGCGGCAGGCCGCCCAGCTGTCAAGATCAGGTGAGTGCTCTGTGTCTAGGCTCGCAATAGCATCGACTAACTTGTTATAGTGACAACATTGGAAAGAACACAGGTGACAAGGAGACTGTCGAGAAGGTCAAGAAGGAACTTGGATATGTTGAGCGTGAGTGGAAGGAGGGCGACGAAACCTCGCGATGGGGTAAGGAATAAGGGTAAAATAGACTAAGATACCAGGCAAACATTGCCGATTTGATTAAGGAGGGGCCGCATAAGCACCAGAAAAGAGATGGGAAACAGCGCAAGCTTGGATTATCTGAGACCAGTCGGTTATGCTGTAATGCTGGTTTAGATCTGAACGCCGCTCAATCACAGAAAACGATGTTAAACTGAGTTGGGTATCTGCGTAGCCGACAAACAAGCTGAATAAGTGGTGAGTCCAAAACCAAACCTCACGCCGCATAGTTCTACACATGCAAAATGCAGCCATGAATCATTGCTCCTCTGAAGCCTCAACGATGGGTGCCAGACCAACCTCTGTCCTCGCCCAAGTGATACATTCTCGCCACTCTGACATATTCATAACCTCAAACTCAGGATCAGGTTCCCACAGCATCTCCGAGACTTCGTCCACCATCTTCTTACCAAACGTACCAACCCACCAAGCGATCTTGCCCAATGTGTCAAGCTGCACTCCCCAGAAGACCATAAGAAGCAAAGCCACTGGATCTGAACTCTTGAGCGCTAAACCGAAATCTCGTCCTGCAAGAGCTGGAAATCCTATGGCCATCCCTTTGAAGACATCTTTGGAATCTTGAACGAAGCATGTTTGTATGGCGGAGAAGCTGGTGCGGTAAGAGTTGACCCGGATACTGGCTTCGGACTGGTCGTTGGCAGCTGAACCAGAAGGTGTTTCGCAGGCTTTGTTGATGATAGTGCTTAGACTCTCTAGAGCTTCTTCTGTTTCCTTGCTCAATGATGTGGGCGTCTCAGTCTGGAGTTGTGTTCTCAGCATCAAAGCCTCTGTAGATCGCGATAAAGCTCCTGATATCAAAGCGTCGAAGTGCTGATTGGCGATGGAGGCATTTCCCATGAGGAGCTCCCACAATGTAACCATGCGTTCGAGAACACCCTCGTGAAGTTCCTCAAAAGCGCTGCATTGGCCGAGAGCCATGTTTACAGCAACAGCAAGGAATGAGAACATAAAGATCTTCTGGGCATTCTCAGAATTGACGTTCTCAAGCTGTGCTCTGAACGAACGACTGGCTTTATCGTAGTACTCCACGGCCAACTTGGCATAATATGTGTCATAATCTTCTTCAACAACTACAGCACCACCACAGAGCGCGACTTCGAGAGCTGAGAAGGCAAACATGCCCTGCAGGAGATACTCGTGCTTAAGAGCCCAGCGAGCCATGTCCTCTTGAAGCCATTGGTTATCTTCCGGAATACTGGCTAGACTTTTGTAGCTTGATGACGTCCAACGGTGCATGAGTTCAAGTTCTATTCTGCGTCTGGTCTCTGTTGCTGGGAGCTGTGTAGGTGGCTCGGTGAGATATGAGCAGCCTTCTAGACTGCGGGCTAGACAGTTGGTGCAGGGAGGACCGCCCTCGTCACACTGAAGGAATCAATGGCATATTCTGAGATTTGGTAAGGGTATGTACTTTAACGTGGCGCTTTTTGCAGTTTCGACAGCCGTGTCGAGACTTATTGTGAGTCCTTCGTTTCATCATGTTGACGAGCGTAACAGCAGCTGTGTTGGAGAACAACGGCAGTGAAATATTATCATGAGATAAGTGAATTCGATTTCATGTAAGGAGAAGAGGGTTGATGAGCTGGTATAAGAGTTGATGTTGAAGCTGAAGCCTGGGATATAGTGAGGTGGCTGTGCTTATGGCTAGTCCCCTCATGGGCATAGGCGAAGCTGACGAATGAGGTTCAAGGATGCTCTACTCGAACGAAGCGAACAGTATATGCCAAGAAATTCTATCTAAGTAGTGAAGTGAACATCGTTTTTGAGATTATAGAACATGCATGCGTTATTGAATGGATATGATCCTAGCCTATTGAACCCTAGGTCGTGATGGCTGTAAGTCGGGTGCAATCTTCGTGATGGAATTCAATTATTCATCTAATCATAAATCTTACTATCCAGGCCATGTTTATCATCTGTGACTCTTTTCTTCAATGACTTGTATGGCACCATCTTTTTGTAGTTGTAAATGTGCCTCCACACATCAGAGTCTCAAGCATGACGCCCAGCAACCCCCCGACAATGACACCAGCAGTCTCACCAACACCCACTATCTGAAGACCAAACTCCAAGTTGATTCCCGACTCGAAGGATTTGTCTTGCAGCACTCGGTCGAAAATAGTCATATACACTGCTCCTCCGCCAAGGCCGGCCCCGAAAGCGAGTAATCCAACAAGGACTTCTGTTGAGAAGACCAGAAAGATCGAGTTGGCGAGCAAGATGAATGTCGAAGCTCCGATGATTGCGAAAGCGACTTTGGTACTAGTGGGTCGGAGGAGAAGCGTGTGTGTCCGGGAGATAAAGTTGCCGAGCTGGAAAGCAAGGCCGTAGGTGGTGAAGTAAGAGAAAGACGACGTATACGATGTAGGCAGAGGTAAGGCTCGAGCTATGCCTGGGTACGCCAAAGCCTGCACTGTAAATGCGCCAAACAAAGGCCACATGAATGGTCGAATCAAGGCTTTAGTAAGGTTGAGTCGGTTTCTAGTGCTGAGCATACGTGAGAGTTGCTCAACGGGATCCTGGGCGAGCAGAGAAGCATCCTCGACATCCACCTTTGTCGCTTCGTGTTGCGCGTGAGGATAGTTGACAGGCGCCCCTGGCAGAATGACAAAGAATGCCATGAGCATGGCACCTGTAAGTACATAAATGCAGTCAATAAAGTCCCTTAAAAAGGACTCCAACCAAACAGTCAAGACAAATGGTAGGATTGCGCAGAACACAGCCCCGGCTCCAACGCCAGCGCCCCATCCAGCGAGTCCAACACGGCCGTAGTACCGTAACATTCCCAAAAACGAAACTTCCATTGCAGCAGCGGATATCGATGCCAGAACTGACGTCAAGATTCGAAGTGGCGGTGCAATATTAGGCGGCGTGACGTTTGTGACGATAGCCACTATGATCCAGCCTGCTCCAATAGTGAGAGGACGCATCCAGTAGGGAACACGATGAAGAACATGGGGCATTAACAGCTTCGTCGCCAAAGCTGGAAGAGTCTCGATGAGAAGAACGATCCATCGCGGATACGGAATGATAAGATAATTTGCTGAATGCACGATGAAGGGCACAATCGCATTCACGAGGCCTGAGAGTGAGTGGTCAGTTGAGGCTTCATGTGAAGACATCCGATGAGGTGGTCAAAATTACCGAGAATCACAAAACCGAGGTACGTTAGCATTGTAACACTCAACCTCGAGCTCTTCTGAGCATCCATATTGAACTCCATCACCTCAAATCCTCCATGAAAGAGTTGGAATAAAAAATAAAGTGAAGCAAGAAAAGAGGCTGTTCAACAAAGGACAAATCAGCCAATACTTTTCGCAGCCTGAAGTCAATAAATGCAATGTAAGCTTATTTATTTAACCCTCTGCTCTGGCCGAATACGGTTTACGGAGCCCAAAACACCGCGCGGATAAATACGAGAGGCCATGACTCTAATAGACTACCTTCCTTACCTTGATAGGAATTATAGAGTATCTTGTTACGAATCAATTCATCACCAGCGTAAAATGACGTACAGAGATTGGATGGAAGAGGAAGCTGATGTAGAACCTCTTGTTGGGCCACGTGGGGCTGTTTTCAAGGGCACGATGTCGAGTGATTGGCTGTAGCGTATTGTTTCAACGCTAAAGATCTGCGGTGAATAGTGGGTTCATGATGGATTACAGAGGCTAGAGTCATGATAGATAAAACTACAGTCTCATGAGGAGACGAAGGACAAGATGATGATCATGGGTCACGAGGGTCTCGTAGTATTTCATGTCTACTCAAGATGATTGTAGCACTCCCATCAACATGATCAAGGTGATCTGCAATGACCTCGTCTTCAATATCGCATCGCTCGTCCTCCATGATGAGAAGAGCTCCCAATGCTGACCCTGAAGATGCATCGTTTCCATCTGCCCAGTCAGCTCGACCTGTTCTGGCTCAGTTGAAGCCATCATGGTTAATTCCGCGATATCTAAAAAGCTTCAGGTGGATAGCCATCACCCTCACATTCATCCTTGTCTCTTGGATAACTTATACGGGACTTGCAAGTCAGCCAAATTTCATCATCACCAACTCAACTAACAACATCAGCTTTCTCAACCACCAAATCATATTCTTCCCGGTCATCATGTCTCATCAACTCTCACCGTCAAAGACCTCAAGGCTCTCGCAGTCCCTCAACGATCCTCCAAACCAAGCGCATCCCGTCGCATGCGTCTCTTCATGCCCGCCGACTCACCACATATCAATCTCTGCAAAACCATCATGTCCGCCGTCGCGATGGGTTATCCAATGCCTATTCTCCTAAACTGGAATCGTGAATACAATCGACCTGCATGGCACTTTGCAGGTAGTCACATCGCCAAGCTCGAAAGTCTCCTCGCAGCTCTCGAAACACTCCTTGAATCAAAAAGCAACGATGTGGGCGAGGACGACGTAGCGGTGTTGGTCGATGCATATGATATGTGGTTTCAACTTCCACCTTCTGTTTTGCTAGAACGATATCATCGTCTTAACAGTGAAGCAGATGCAAGGATAAGCAGACAGTGGAAAGATCTTGGTATCGGCACTGACTTTCCTGTATCACCACCTCGACAAGACATAATCGTCACTACAGCAAAAGATTGTTTTCCCGATGTATATTCAGGATCGGATCCTCACTATGAGCACTGGCCTGAATCCCCCATGCCGAAGGACATGTATGGACAAGACACAGATAAAGTCCCATGGTCTTTCGATCCAGCGCGCAAGTACAAAAAGGTCCGACCACGATGCGTGAACAGCGGTCTTATCATGGGTTCTATGGGAGGATTGAGAGATGCTCTGAGAAGATCTAAAGAAAAGATTGATACAGTGGCTATGAAAGGTCGTCAGCTTTGGAGTGACCAGGCGCTTATTGGTGAGGTCATCGGAGACCAGGGAATTTGGCGCGAGTGGATGAGACGTGTTGGATCTTCTTGGAATGGATCTGCTGCCTTTAACGACAGAAGCTCACTCGATCGTACAGTGAGTGGTATCGCAGATGCTGCCCTCCTTGGGAAACGACTCGAGTTTGGTATCGGTCTGGACTACAACTTTACCACGGCACCACCAACATGTTCCTCCGAAGAAGACGGCTACTTCGTGAATCTCTCAAACGAGACTGACATCCGCGAAGAATCTCAAAAAGCCGGTGTTCCAGGGGATATCCGCATTCACGGTATACCATCCGAGCTAAGCAACATTAAAGACAAACTACTCTCTTCTACAAACTGGGGTACAGTCCCGCTCTACACAGACTTCTTCTTCGGCACAACACCAATAGCAATCCATCACAACGCCTACATAAACGGGCTTAAAGGCTTCAGACTGAAGAATTGGTGGCACAAGATGTGGTACTATCCTCACCTCCGCCATCTCATCACCCAACGTCTCCAACAAGCGCCTTCATCTCAAACTCTCGCAGAGATCGATCTTGGTGGAGATAAGATCGCGTATAAATCGCCGCAAGAAGATAAGCTGCGCAAACCCCGTGTGTTTTCTCCCAAGGAGCCAAACTTTACGCCTATAGACTGGGACGCCGTGTGTCAGAAGCCAGGTCACTCTGTGAAGTGGCACGATGAGCTTTTTGGCGACGACAAAGGACCCTTGGCTGTCTATTCGGTGAATTGGTCATAGTCCGTGATTTAGAGGAGACAGAATAAAAGTCTCCGACAATAAACACAAATACCTACTTCCTCGAGGCAAGTGTCGCACACACAGCAAATCCCTAGATCTCTTGGCGTCGTCTCATGACACATTACAAATCACGGCAAGCCTCGGACCCGAGACGATGAAATACTACCTTGACCTTTTTTTCGATCCGAGCTAAGATGGTAGTCGGTTATAGCTCCCCCTAGTAAGACTATTAGCCCCGGGAACCATCTGGCTCTACGATCTAAAACGCCATAGCTCAGCCTGAATAAACTCCCCCTTCAGATAATCAGGGACCAGCGCCCGTACGGCGAACCTTAAAAATGTTAGAGTGGTTTGCTGGTAGTTCGAAAGCCTCATTATTCCCCCAAGTTTGTTGTCCTCGATAGCTTCAAGCCTCTTATCTTGGTCTGGGATGACGGTCTTGGCGAGCAGTATCCATGGACTCGGTGCAACGTTAGACGGGGGAATGGGTTTCTGGGAAAGTGTTGGTGGAAGGGCTGAAACAGTCAGACGTCACTTGGCTGACAATAGCAGAGGAGTACTAAGTAAGATTTGTAGTGTAATGTTTCAATTCAGAGTCGACGTGACTGCATTATCTCGAGTTCGTTGGTTCACAGGACAAGGAAAAAGTCCCAACCTGTCAATCAGGGTATACAACGATTAACACCATTCCCATATATGAACATAAAAAAAGGCTGCTGAAAAGAGCGCTTTGGGTCAATGCCCCGGAGGTTTGTGCTGCTTCAACGGCCAGGCTTCATGGTGTCTCCTCCGATAGCCTAACGATCTCACATATACTCCTCACAAAAATCATATCAACCTCCTGTGGCGGCTCCGTGTCCATTAATCTCTCCTCTCCAGCACCTCCTTCAGAGATCATCCTGGCTGTAGCCACTAGCCTAGAGATACAGCGAAGGAGGCCTGATTCAATGTTTCGTGTCGCATTGTCTTGGACAGTTGCTGTAGATGTTTCCTCCTTGCCGAATCCCATGACTGTCAGGGGAGCACTGAGCTTCTTGGCGAACCGACCAACACTAGGTGAGGGGTTGACCTGAGGTGTGCCTAGGCCTAGAAGCGATGCAGCCTTCTTGGGGATGTTCTCACCCTGCTGTTTCGAGTCGGAGGTCGACGCTCGCTGTCCTGATGGCTGGTTGCGGGGAACCCGTGAAACGTAGTTGTAGGCGACGATGTGCGCATACAAGGCATCACAGATGTAATCTGAGCAGCCAGAAAACACATGTCGCAGCGAGGCCCAGGGCACTGGAGATGCGGCAGCGCCTGAATGTGTGTTGCTATCATACGAGTGTAACCGCTGACGTCTGGTGCTAGCTGAGTCGCGACCATGTGAGACAACCTTCTTCCAGATTGACTTTCGCGGGTGCAGTGTCGATGAGTCGTTGGCTGGCTCAGACCAAGCGTCGACTGAAGGTTGCCGAACTTTCTTTGAGTAGGCGCGGATTGTTTCTGTGGTCAAGCTAGATGACAAGAGCATGGTTTCCGGGAAGCAAGCAATTGAGACTCGTAGTGTTTCGATAATATCAGGTGGCAGTGGCACGGCCTTTGCCAAGTCATCAACGGGAATTTGAGGAAGACATGGAGGATTGGAGTCGTCTAGCCAAGATTCGACAGTAGGGAGTGGTGATGGAGGTGGAGTTTGTTCGATATAAACTGTGTCAGGTCGTGACAGTGGTGGGGGAGGTGGATAGTTATCCATGAATGTGTCTTGGTCCTCGATTTCTAGCTCAATTGATCCAAAGTCTGATTTGAGAAGGATTGTGTTGTTGTCAGTCTCGTCGCGAAAGCGCTGGGTGTAAAAGGGTGACTGCTTGGTGTAACCTTGACTGTCCGGGCCTATCCGCGAATCAAAGCTGGGTATTACGATCCGAGGAGTTGTGTCCAATGGATCTGTCGCACTTGTGAGGGATGCTTTTCTGGGGGGGATAGTTGGCGCGTCCATAGATTTTACTGAGAATTGCCTTTTGTGTTTGCTCTGTTTGGGAGACTCGTCAATGCAAGAGCAGGCTCTGTGAAGCCGAAGTCTGGGCGCCTCCATCATGACAGTGATATCAAAGGTAGGCTCGGTGTTTGGGGGTGTAGGAGGTCGTGGTGATAAAGCAGCTGTCTCTTTTGGCGTGGCCAACTGTTCCCGGACTTGAGGCTCAAGCTCATCATCATCATCATCGTCAGAGTCAATATCAATCCAGCTGTATTCTTGTCCTCGCGTGGGTGATAGAAGATCCTTGGGTGACGGCGGGTTTCCACTGGCTGATGTGAGAGATGTCGCTGTTGTGACAATGGATTGCTCGCGTAACTTGATAGAAGGCACCTCAATGGCTTCAGAGGATTCTGATGATTCGGACTCCTCGTCAGATTCGATTTCATCGGTACCATGCCCACGGTGTTCAAGAAAAGACACCATGGACTGCCGCTCTTCTATCGACCCTAAATTCTGTACTCGCACGGATCCGGATTGGTATGGGGAGGTAATAATTCGACTGGGTCCCATTATACCACGATTGACCTGGTCCTCTGCAAACCACACAGGAGCGGATGGCATACCAGCAGTCATGTTCTTTGCCATAAACACTGAGCTCGATCTTTCCAGATCTCTGGCGAGCACCTCGGGAAAACAATCCATCATGTCGTCAATGACTTCTTCGTCGAGAATGCTTGGTGTCTCTGAGCGGGAAGCTGGTAATGCAAGTGGTAGCAAGCCTGTCATACTCGAGACTGAACGTCTTTTCGAAGGAGTAGATGATGCCGAGGGCGAAGGTGAAGCCTCGCGTGAATTCGGATCTTGTCTGTATAAGTATATAGCCACTGGAATCCTAGGAGCGAGCACAGACATGGAGGCTGATGCAGGGACGAACAAGACCCAACAACGAGAACAGACCACGAATCAACGTGATTCACTGCCTTGACATCTAGAGGTGGACGATCTCAAAGGGCACGACGAGACTTATATGATTTGACTCGGACTGGAACTTAATCGCAAGTCATCAGGGAATAGTGGATATAAGAGTGGCCAGAAGTGGACATGCAGGGCGAGACACCGTCGATCGAGGGAGGCAGGGGCTTATTAGTCCGTTAGATCGACGGGACCAGGTACAAATACGTACTGTATGTAAACGTCGACAACCATGGGATGGAAGCAAGAAATTGGGCTGCGGAGGGTAAGCCAAAGAATGGACGGGCGGGGTCTGTTGCAGTTGCACATAGCACAGGCCAGGTAACCAAAGACGTGATACTGGCATCGGGACTGGCGTTGGCACTGGTAACGGAAGAGATGAATGTAACTAACGGCCACGCCCTGACGACAGGAATGATGTGGGAATCTGAGTGGCGTTGTCGGGGAGGCAATGGTCGCGCCGCGAAAAAGCAAAACAAATCAAGACAGACCAAGACAGGCTCGTATAGACCATCACCAAGCGCCGCGGGCTCTAATAGGCCTTGACTCTTTTCGACCTCAAGGTTTGGAAGCTGCTGATCCCTGGGCGAAGATATCAAGGCAGAAGCGCAAGGGAGGACAGGAAGGGGGTTGTTTGTGTTGCCCATGAGCATTGTTACCTCCATCTCGGGATGCAGGCTGCTGGAATCTGCTGTGACATGTCTACATATCACATCACATCTCCCCTTGGAGAACGCGAACATGCCTACGGCTCTCACAAAAAGCTCAAGCGGGAAAATGCCGCGAGCTACTGTCCGCGAACGGCAACTATGCAGGGCCGAGGAAGCTGAATCGCCGCCAAGACAGAACTTTGACTTGAAGCTGCCATCAGTAAGGAAAGACAACTGAATTCCACTTAGCGTCGAGACAAGTAAGCAAGCAGTGCAGCACTGGACATGGTGTTCTAGTGTGCCAAGACATTATGAACAAGGGCGTAAATAGCGGCTGGGCACTGAACTCGTCCACACCATGGGATAGACAGTTTTGCGTCAGTGAGATGGTTAGATCCTCAAGGCGGGTGAGTTAGTGCTGGTGCATGATCCGGGAATAATCAACAATCTGCTTCCCCCGATCGCAAAGCATCACCGGACGCGATCATAGTCAGGCAGTAAGCACCTTGGCCAGTTTAGCGGCATTGTTGTGATAGCACCGTGGCTGAAACGGAAGACTGGTATGTAAGCTAAACTCTGATCCCCATTGTCAGGTCTCGACCCCAAAATGGTCAAGATAGAGCAGAGCTCTCCTGAGAGCTGTCATCAATAAGCGATTCCGCTGAGGAAGACTCGGATCTGTAAGCAGGGAGACGATAATGAGAAATAGCCAGGGGAAGGATGGAGATGCGGAGAACCCAAGCAGGCCAGGATCAGATTATGACAGACTTGACAGGACAGGGCAAGACAGGGTAGTGTGAGAGGGTCCCTGGTCCGCAGATGTAAGGGAGATCATTAGAACTGGGTCAGGCATGCGTGTATGCGTTACGCTTATCGGTCACCACATGGTTATCGTCTGCACGTGCTGGAAGCGAAAGGTGACGAGATGAGATGGGTTGGCGAGAAGTGATATCACTTTCAAGCCTAGGCCATGCGCTCTCATGCAGAAGATCGAATGAGGTAAATGTGGCTCTATCGAACTGTTGCTGATGTCAATTTGATGATCAAACCTGAAATCATCACCGGGTTGACTATGGGGGTTAGTCTGGTATGTGAGAGTGCCCTCAGGTTAACTCTCAATGAGAGGAAGAGGAGTAAGAACAAGAAAAGGGGACCATTCTCTGTGTAACTAACGGTCGGCAAGACATTTCATTAGAGTGGAGCACATGAAGCAAGGGAGTGATGTCAATCGTTGAGGGAGAGACTAGATAGATGGTCGATGATGATGCGAGAAGCAAAAAGCAATTAAGTTCGAAGCAGGTAGGGACCGTCTTCCAGGGCTTCAGTGCAGATTCAGAGGAAACAGCTGTAAGTCACTCCGTACTGGGTGGCAGCTGAGACAGTGGAGCTCAACTATAGTCAATAGTTCTGACTGCTCGTGAACAGGCTTTGATCTAGCCTCGATAGCAACAATTCAATACATCTTTAATCGAAATCAACTTAAGCTACGGCCAATATTGCCAATATTCAAGCTGAAGCCGGAGAATTGGATCTATCAATCGCTGATGGTACCTGAATTATGGATACATGATGACATTTCTAGGGGACTCGTGCACTGTCCACCGCGCTAATCTACAAAATCAGAATCAGGCGCTCACCGCCCGCGGCTGCATTTGGCGCAAAGAGAACGGACGGGATCCACCAAAAAAGCAATCAAAACTCTGCGGCTACAGACGAAAAGAAAGGGTCAAAGCTTGTGCTTCGACTGAGCAAACAAACACAAAGCAAAGTTCTTTCTTTCTGCAGCGATCCCAGCAATTTTGTTTCGGCATTTTCAGAGACAGTAGATCTCCTTCATTAGATCTCGTCTCGTCTCGTCTTAGTCTCATCTTGAAAAGTTCCTAGACCTAGAACTTGACCTGGACCAACGTGGACCCTTCACAATACGAAGAGAAAAAAAGCCATTGAAAAAAAGTGAAGGACGAGCTCTGATTGGTCAGCTACTCAACACCACCTAGATTTTTAGGTGCAGTTATAAGTGCCTGTTGGTTTTGCTCGCTATTTCGCTTCAGTCTACACCACCACAAGCACCATCTTTGTTTGCTTGTTCTACAACACTTCCAAGTCTCCCAAACGCATGGTCCATTGCGGGATTTAGGACCAACTGTCTTTGTGAATTGGCTGATCCCGACTTCTCGGGCGCTTTGCAGCAACCATTACCACGACTTTGGGCCAACAAACATTCCTTAGTTGAAAGCCCAGCAGAGCTCTTAGTGAAAACCATCTCATTAAATCCGAAAAAGACATTCGTCAACGGCAGCCAAAGACAATGCTGACCCAGGAGTTCGTTTCGACCATCTGCGGTCCTCCTCTCGCTGCCAACACAGCCATTTCCAAGGACGTCGGCATCTACTCTCACTCCCTTACACCATCCCACACCATCAAGGCATCTTTCAAGAAGAGTTCCACCCCTGTCAACGGCCTAGCCGTCAGTGAGTCTCATATTTTTGCGGCACAAGACCAGAAGGCACATGTCCACGTCTACTCGCGTATACGCGGCAACCAGGAGGCTCTCGTGCCGTTCCCTGAGAGGATCCGCAGCTTGGCCCTTGCTGGCCAAGTGTTAGTCGTGGGCTCTACCGAGGGCAGACTATTTCTCTGGGAGGTTAGTTCAGTCTCACTCACGCCGTTGCGAGTGCTACCGTATCCGCGTGATGCTATTTTCGAATGTGAATACTGACAAGTGATATAGACGTGCACAGGCCGGCTAGTGTCAACACCACCTTGCCATGTTCAAGCCGTTTCTTGCTTGGCCGTGACGCCATATCACATCCTGTCCGGTTCTGATGACTCAAACATTAACGTTTGGTCAATATCATGGCTTCTGGAGCTCGATGCTCAGTCGGAACAAGAGCCTGATCTAACCCTCTCCAATCATCGTGGTGCCATCACAAGTCTAGCTGTCGGTCCTGGTACCAACCCGGAAACCAGCATATGCGTGTCTGCCAGTAAGGACAAGACATGCATCATCTGGAACTACCAGACTGGCCAGCTTCTCCGTACACTGCTCTTCCCATCCTTCCCTCTCTGCGCCCGTCTGGACCCAAGTGCCAGGGCACTCTTCGTGTCTTCTGAGGCCGGTGCTGTCTACCTTGTCGAGCTATTCGGTGGGGACAAGCCGTTGCTTGGTTCCCGCAGCACAGAGCTACCGTCTATTGTCGTGCAAATCAACACCCCGCTTGCTGTTTCGGACCCAGAAGTCGGACAGCCATCATGCCTTGCTCTGACATATGACGGCACTTCGATATTGTCTGGACACACCAAGGGCAAGATTCTACGATGGAGTCTGGCCGAAAACGGCCATTCTACAGACGTTGCTAATCTAAATGCTTCTGTCACCAACCTGTGTTTCATACCTCCGCTATCAACTGAGCAACCAACAAAGGCGATATCCATTGTGAAACCGAACCAGAGCCTAAAGCGCTACAACTTTACGGCCCAGCTTACCACGGATCTGGGGGAGCATACAAAGCTCAATCAGCTGCTTGAGACGAGTGGGATCCCATCGGAAACTCTTGAGGCAGCAATTTCATCTGTAACAAATCCACCAGAGACCCAACAAGATGACGAACTTGCTAGACAGGACGCACAGTTCCGGGCCATCATAAACAGCTGCAACCTACTCCAAGACCCAATTAGTTAGACATCTGCCGCAAGCGCACACCCTTACAATATTTAGCTTCCCAAATACTCTAATGTGTAATCTCCTGAGAGCACGCATAAACCGTCCACAGTCGAACCTCGTTCTGGATTAGTTCATGTTGCTTCCCGTCTCTTTTCTCAGCCTCAACGCTCTAGCATGTCCTATGTTACAAGTTGTACAACTCACGTTGCTGGCCTCGTTCACTCTTCTCCTTCCAACTTGGTCCTCTCGAGAAATATGTCAAAGCGTACAGCAGGTTGCACATGTGTCACAACTCACATTCTATGGGGGAGGCATTCTCAACTTCACTTCCCTGTTTGGAGACTGAATTCGTGGTGGCTGCTATAACCCGCACCTGGAGTTGCATCTCACCGGTTCGGAGTAACGTGCATCTCAGTGAAAAAGTTCTTGCAGCAAAGTGTGGCTGCATTTCAGTTTCGTTTCTTGCTTGACGCAAGGGATTCTCTAATGCAGATGATAAATGCTGTGGGCGCTAGACTTGATTTCTCATGCAAGGGGTTCCGATACTCTCTGCGAGTGTAACATCTGCCACTTCACTAGGTAGAATCGTTCACCCAGATCCGATAAACGGGCTCGTCGTTCAAACAAACTTGACCATATCGGGAGGGACTTGCAGTCGTATTTGCTGGGGAAATGACACTACCCGATACTGGCCCAGCTGAGGTTTTCTGATTGATCATAACATTATCGTCATCCAAATTGAAACTTTTTCGTTACATGCGACTGATGATGCTTTTGACATTAGCTCATTCTTAATCCCTTGCATATGTCTTGTTATCGTACCTCCCGACCGCCACGACGCGGAATAGTCCATCCGACAGGAACGGCTCCTAAGCCCGAGACAACACGCGCGAGAGAAGAGATCATCGCTGCGGTTGTTCCCATGCTTGTATTTTGTGTTCTAGTCCATTGCTTGCAGTTGTTCTCGGATATGGTCAAGAACCCGCAGCAAGGGGAGTTGTTTCCAGCTTCAGGGTTTAAGACAGACGGCGGATATGTCCGTAGGGATTGGATGCGAGGGATAGGAGTGGTTGCGGTGAGATATCAGTGAAATACGAGTTGGAATGATATGATTTTGCACGAATAACTTTGCTTTTATGAGTTGGGTGAGGCTATGAGCAGCTTAAATGGTTAGAGTCGGTATGCCATGGCAATGTTGGATGGAGTGGACTTGAAGTCATGTTCCAAGTTCCCTACATTCACAAGGAATTCATTGAATGGTAGTTCAGTCTCAACAAGTATTGAAGCATAGGAGCCAAACCACTCATTCCTAGGAGACAGTGACACATGCCCTCATGTTTGCGAAAGTCGGGTAAAATATCAATGCTGTAGGGTAGCAGAGAAGCACCGAAGATACTGATCATGTCCTTGGTACCTATGGACTACATGTTGTTCAGGATACCAAATCGTGGGCATACGTAACCGTGAACAGTATTCTCCAGTAAGTATACCACTAGTAAAGATGACATCTACCAAGGCCATTTCCTTGTGGGTTTGCCAATAGCTCTATCATAAATGCACGTCGTAATGATTGATAATACACCGATATCTACGGAGCATGATGCCGAAGAGTAATGGCCTTTTAAGCACTGTGCTTGACTCAAGCAAATGCTAGCTTAATACAGTACGAATTATGGTGAAGGAAAGGCCGGCCGGAGCGGCAAATTTCTCCGCGCCGACTAACACCGAGCTCGCAGCGTCAAATGCTTGCATCATCGGATACTTTCTAGGCCGTCGCGAATCTTCAATCTAGTCGATTTCCCCAACCTACAACATACACCAAATGTCTGTCGTCGGTACACTCAAAGGCGATATGCCGCAACAAGTCCGATCACTCGTGAGTCCTGCCCCTCATTGCGGCCACCGAAATTTGCAGAGATCGGCGTGCAGTCTTGATATCGACAATTGCTGATGGGAATTTTAAACAGTACCGCCAATTATTACGGCAAGGCTCGCAGTTCGCCGCGTACAACTTCCGAGAGTATGCGAAGCGACGGACGAGAGATGCTTTCCGGGAGCACCAGGGCGAGCAGGATAGCCGGAAGGTGCAGGAGTTGGTGCAGCATGGGATCAAGGAGCTTCAGAGCTTGAAGGTGCGTGGCAACGATGCTACCGGGAGGGGGAAGTGCTGACAGAAATTAGCGCCAAACAGTCATCAGCCAGTTCTACCAACTCGACCGGTTAGTTGTTGAGGGTGGAATCTCGGTAAGTCAGATCCATTGAGATGACATATCTAGCATACTGATATCCGCACCAGGGCAAGCAGACGGGCAACAATCAAGAGATTTTGAGGCAGAAGGAGCAGGGGTATGTAAAAAGTTGCTATCACCACCATTCATCACTGACAATTGACGCAGTTACGACTAAACGATTTGACCATTACGATCTCGAAACGACTGGATAAAGGATAAAAGAGACAACTCGTGTGTACAGTAGCATAGTTACGGGGATAAATGTATATGTATCGGATACCACAAAGGTTCAAAGGCGTCAGCGAGCCCAGGGGGTGTCTCGAGGTACTGGAGAATGGGCAGTGCGGCTCGAACACTAGATGGCGAATCTCAATTCTGATTATATTTGGCTCTTTATCTTTGGTTTCTGTGTCAAATGCTCTTGGTCTCTAGACGTTTTAAAATCGGAGCTTTGGCAGCACCATCTGTTGAGATATCTTGCCAAAACTTCGAAACTAACGGTACCAACGGTGCTAGTGTCAATTAACATCCATTCGTCTCCCTAGCTTTGTACATTTGCCATTATTTTAATTTTATTTATAATTTCCCCCATCTGTCGCTGGCCTCGTATAAGGCCATCATATCGAGCTTTTGACTTTTCTCTGAAGATTTAAAACGATGAGACCCTCATAGCAGGCCATTACTTCAGAAGTCAAAATCATATAAGGTCTTTCTGCCTCAATGGCACAATTGCTGCTTTGACCAAATAGTACTATATATTGGGCCATATCCTTTTTTGAGGTTATACCTCAGTGGCCATCATCTTCAATTCTTTTCGATGCTAGATTACGTCAGCGGGTCTCACCAATTTCAATTGGCCAACTAACAACCTTCGACAGCCCATCGCGACTCGCGACTCAGCCTCGCAAACCAAGGTGCAACGGCAATATTGTTACGAGACCACAGCGCAATCCAATCGACGTTAAAATAAAGTTTTATATCATCGCTATAGTATCATAAGAGTCGCCGCAATAAGTCAGCCGCGATGGCGCCAGGAGTGAGTGAATCACTGCTTCCATTGTGCAACCATCGACTAATTAGTATAGACGCGACGCGCCAACAGATCAGGATATGCCGAGCACGATGACTTCGAAGGTACGAAATGGCCGATCGCGCGCTGCGACGCATACTAATTAACCCAAGGTCTTCCCGTGCGACAATGGCGACAAGAATGGATAAAAGTTGCGCCGCCGCAACAGCAGGAACAGACTCAACAGAATGATATCTGGTCGATCGATTTACCTCACGGCATGCCGAAAGACTCGCATCTACTGCCAGCCCATAGCCAGGAACTTCTGGCGGCTGCGCGATCCGGAAGACTATATAAAAGACCTGCGCCAACTGAGGAGGAGGAGGTCGATGCCGATGCAGCTCCCGAGAAGCCAGAGAAGAAGGAAGAAGATACAAGTGCTCGAGGTTTCAGCGTGAAAGTATGGAAGCAGTTGCCTCGTAATATCGATACACCTGGTACATCACATCTTGCGAAACGACAGAAGAACACCGTGACGATCGCCAGTCGAACGGTGGAAGAGAAGGTTCAAGGACCGACGGTTACAAGGGCAACTGTCAGAAGAATTGACGCCGCCGGAAACCCATATACAGAAGAGGTTACGCTATCCGATGGTCAACAAGTTCAGGGCGAAATCGTTTCAACACGAATTGAACAAGCACCTGTTGCTGGCTCTGAACCACTTGTGACGACACCTGTTCCCAATCGACGAAGGCCACCACCACCTAAGAGAAAGGCCAAGGCTGGTCCTGGCCGAGGAAAGAAGAAGATCAAAAACCCACTTCCTGATGCTAGTGCTGCTCCTGCGCCGGCACCTGTCGCTGGAGCAGATGGTGTTGTGCCCGCTGTTCCAATTAAGCCCGAGAACCCTGCAGAAGCTGTACGTTGGAGCCTTTGGATGTGCTGTTCTCCATCGCTAATTTTTAATAGGCTATCAAACAGGAACGTGAAGACTCTGCCAATCAGGATAGTCCAATGCCGGATGCAGATGACGACGACGACGATGAAGATGGGGATGATGACGAAGGCGACGAGGGTGAAGAAGGAGAGGCAACACCAGCTGCGGAGAGCCAGGCAAATGGTGAAAACAACAAGTCACAAGATCACGAGATGACAGACGCGGCTCCCACAACAGCTACCGAAGCAGCGCCTGTTCCACCCCCTGCGCCAGAACCAGCACCCGCGTCTCTCCCAGCTCCTGTTGAAAACAACGAGCCTGATGCTTTCATGCAAACCGACTCATCTGCGCCCGTGCCTGTACCACCGAACCCTATGGGTCTGGCACCTCCAACTACTCTCACACCTGGTGGATCCAGACTCGAAGGCAGCCCCCTTAAGAACGTGGTTATGCCTTCGCCTACCAAGGAGGTGGATCAGGAGCAATTGTTGAAGGCAGCGATAGATGCACCTCTTGCGGGAGATGAAAAGCCCGCGGAGCCTGAACTGACTGAGGAGAACCTCGCACGGGCATCGCTTGAGCCACCAACCAAGGATGATGAACCCCATGGCTCAGCGGAGGAACAGCTATTGAAGGCGGCCATAGATGCTCCGTTCGGGCCAGGACCACAACTGGCGGTCGCATCTGTAGTTGAACCTGCGGATTCGACCATAGCCGAGCCTCCGTCTACCATTGTCGGAGAGGCCCCTGAGGTTGCGACTGATCGCGATGTTCCCATGCTGGAGCCGACCGACAGCGAAGCACTATTACCTCCTCCACCTGAAGAGGTTGGCAATATTGCAACCACGCCTCCTGGAAGCACTGGTGAGCCTGGTGCTTCTGGCCCCGGCAGTGAAGTCAAGCCCTCAACAGATATCCAGGCTGGCGAGGAGGCAGCCTCACAGCGGCCACCTTTGATAACAACTGAGACTGGGTTGACAGAGGATAGCATCAAACCTGATGATTCAGCCTCCATCACTGCTCCTATCTCTGATATCACAGATGTCCCAGCAGTGGCTCCATCAGTTGTTGATCCTCCGCCTGAGCCGCCCGCTGAAACCACTGTGCAAGATACCACCATGGAAGAGGCTGTCCAAGAGCCTGCCCCAGAAGAAACTAAGGAGCCTATCCCAGCTCAACCTGAAATCAAGGAAGAGTCTGCTCCTCCTGCAGTTGAAGAAGTTCTTCGTGAGGAATCGCCTAATTTGCTTTCCAGTTTGATGGACAAACTTGATGAACAGCATGCAGAGATCGAGAGTATGAAGCAAAAGGCATCGGCTGAACCTGTACCTGCACCTGAATCGGCGCCAGAGCCTGTTGCTGAGGTGCCCGCAGAGGTGCCCTCAGAGGCTGTCATCGAGCCAGCTGCTGAACCCGTCTCTGAGCACATGTCCGAGCTAATCGCCGAGCCTACTGCTGAATCTGCCCCTGAAACTGCTGCGGACCCTATCACTGAGGCTGCTCCTGAATCCACTACTGAGCATCCTGCGGAAACACTGGCAGACCCCGTTGCGGAACCAGTCACAGAGCCGGCGGCTGATGTTCCTCCTGAATCAGCATTGATACCTGAGGCACCAGCCGAACCAGTTGATGAGCCCATGGTCATCGAGGAAGCTAAGACTGAAGAGGTGAAGACCGAGGAGCCTGCTGTTGAGCCTCCTATTTATGAGACTCCTGCTATCGATGCCCCGGCAGTTCCTGAGCCTTCAGTGGCGGAAGGACAGCAAACACAACAAGAACCAACGCAAGACTAGAACGGTTTGCATGGGTCCAGTGATACGCTGGTTGAAAGGGATCAGAGAGGTTTTAGAAGAGCCAATGGCCGTATAACTGATCAAACAGAAAGAGTCGGAGATTGTATAACATGTAGGGGAGATAGTTCTAATGAATTCACGGACAACAGGCAATAAAGTATATGGTTCACCTATACATATCAGTATAGAATTTTTTCTTGTGGCTCGATCTCTCGATGTTTCAATTCGAGTCCCTAAACCAATCCGGTTTGCGCCTCTCCCGCCGGAGTACTACTGTTACGGCGAACCTCCACAGCCTTCAGCTTCGTTTGCTGAGGCATCGCATAGCGACCATGCATGCGGAAGCCTCGTGCATGTGCATTACTAAGTCCCAATAGCGCGGCGCTGGTAAGTAGTAGCCCAATGAGCACAATCGCTCCCGCTTGTGTCATGTTTCCTCCCAGTGCAGCAGACATGTATACCATCAATTTAGCAGCTGCTTCAAGATAACCTTCCAGACTCGACTGCGTACGTAGCCAAGCATGAGTAACAAGAGCTTGTAAGTCTGCATCTGGGCCGCGCAGTCGCACGCTGTGTCCCCCACCAAGATCGACGGTGTATTCTGTCATGGTTAGACTTTCTGGGGACGGTTCTGAATGCGTCATACGTTGCTTTATGGCCCAGATATTGAGGATGCGAGAACTGACGAGAGTGAGGAGAATGGCGAGACCCCACCAGTCTTCGAAGATTGCCATGAAGGCTATGGAAGTAGATGTTATGAGGGGGCTGATTAGGTAGAGGAGGTGACTGAGCCAGTCGACATCGGAGAGGGAAGCCCAGTCTTCGTGATCCTCATCGTCGTCTTCTTCATCCGAGACCCTCGATTTTCTCATCACTTTCCCCACGATTTTGACTACATCCCAAGGGGTGTCTAATCCAACATCCAGAGTGATGATGTTCTCGGCGCCATCTTTGACAAGGCTCTTGAGATAACTCGCAGTCATAGTATTCTTCACAGCATATTGTATCTGGCCGAGCGTCTGAGTGGATAATGCTATTAAGCCGATGGGGGCTTCACGTTCGAGGTCATCGCATGCTTGTTGGTAGTGTAAACCTGGGGCGAGGACTAGGGAGTCGATCCATGAGGCGCCGCCGGTGAGAGCAGTGCGACGGGAGATAGTACGAAGGTCGGCGAGGACGAGAAGACCGCTAGCTGATAGGGTTATGTTTGGGAGGGGAGTTGCAGACCATGAAGGAATTAGAGATCGAGGCTGTTCATGTATGTAAGTGGGAGTTACGGGCACTAGATGTAAGACAAACCTCCATGTTATATACCATCTCTTGAGTCTCGATAACCAGGAGCACTATATAAAAACTAATATTGGTAGTTTCCTCCATAAATCTCCTTCGTCTTCGGGTTTTAATATCTATATACTATGGAAGGCCTGTCCTAGGCACGCGGATATATCGATGATGGCATCTCTGTGCGTATATCCGCATGACAACTACATGAGAACGCATCGACAGACATAGCTGTGTCCTGAAACAAAGAAACTACCGAGACAGTCTCGATGGGTACGTTTTTCGGCCCGAAGCTTGGAAGTAGTAGCAGCAACAGAGTGTGGTTTTGAGACATAAGGTTGTGTGAGTGGCACGGGATCTACACACGCGCGGGGCAGTCTCATGATAGAGGTTCGCGTGCAAACTTACCAAGACTATCTGATTCAATCACCATAAGATTGGACATTTTAAAACTTGAAATGATTTCTTCTTGAGCATTGACATGACCATAAGATGATTGGATATGTGCAGATTAAGCCGGTTGCTTACAGCGGGAACTCCCCTCTCAGAAAATATTGGAACACAGCATCAAGGACACGACGTGGATTTCGGAACAACAAAGATCACTAAAGCGCCCCAGTTTGCTATTCAGGACTTTAAAAGTAAGAGTAAATATGAAGTCCAGAAATAAATAAATTTATCGCTTTTATAATTTTACATGGCCAAGTATGAATGACATCGGGAAGTTACCTACCCTAGGCTTGTTCGATGACTAATCATTGCGCAACGAACAGATAAGCTAGCCGTCATGATGCAAGCAGCTCTGAAGCTCCCAAGCGTGAAGCCGCACAACATCCTCAACGACAATTATGCGGCTCTCACTCCAACCATTGCTCCTCCTGGGGCTCTCGGCCCTCGGTGCCGCAGTCTTCCAGGACGAGGTCGGCGAGATTGATTTCCACCACGCGCTCCTCGGCGTCCCCCAAGTCGAAACCACCTTCTTCCATCGCCCACGAAAGCAAGATAAGGCGAGCCTCCTTTACACACTCAGCGACGTCGGTCTCATCGGCGCCGTCAACCCCAGCAACGGCCAGGTTGTTTGGCGTCAGCAGATCGCGGATGATATCACCAATGGCGGTGGTTTCTTGCGCGCTGCTGAGGGTGAGCATTGGGTTGCTGCGGCGTATGGATCGCGAGTTCAGGCGTGGGATGCGCTAACGGGGCGAAATGTGTGGCATAATGAGTTTAAGGGCGAGGTTAAGGATCTTGAGATTCTGGAGCTTACTGAGAGCTCGAGAAAGGATGTTCTGGTTCTGTATGATGAGGACGGCACTACGGTTCTACGACGTATACACGGTACTGTGGGAAATGTCATCTGGGAGTTCCGTGAGGTCGCCAAGAACATCCCTCTTCAGGTCTCAACCGATATTTCCAAGATCTACGTTATCAGCCTTCACGGATCACCTGCTTCTTACAGCCTCAAGGTTACTGCGCTCGACACTCTTACAGGAGGACGACTGGACGACTTTGCCATCGGCACTAAGGGTGACGTCCATGGACCCAAGGACGTTATGTTTGTTGGAGGCAACTCAGCCGCCCCTATCCTCGCATGGGCCGACAGCACCCTCACCAAGCTCAAGGTCAATGTCTTGGGAAGCAAGACGACACAGGACCTCAAACTGCCTTCCGACGCTGTCGCTGTTACTATTCACGCGCCTCACCTTGTTCAATCCCAGCCTCATTTCCTTGTCCACACCCGAACCAAGACCGGAAACAAGGCCGAGGTCTATCATACCGACTTGAAGAGCAGCCAGGTTACTAAGGCCTACGAACTTCCTCACCTTTCTGGTCCTGGTGCCTTTTCCACCAGCTCTGACGGAGCCAACGTTTACTTCGCCCGCGTCACTGAGGATGAGACTCTTGTTGTCTCATCTGAGTCTCACGCTGTTCTGGCTCGATGGCCCTTCAAGCCCGCTGGCGATATCGAGGCTGTTCACGCTGTTGCTGAGGTCCTCAAGAAGCCTGGCACTGAGGGCTTCGCTATCCGAGCTGCTGCTGTCACCAAGTCAGATGACTGGGTTCTTGTCCGCAACGGCGAAATTGACTGGAAGCGACCCGAGGGTCTCTCCGGCGCTGTTGCTGCTGTCTGGGCTGACATTCCCGGTACTGAGAACCTCGCCAAGGTTCTTGAGGAAGAGGCTCACACCAACCCTCTCTCGGCCTACATTCACCGTGTTACACGACATATCGACGACCTTCAATACCTTCCTGACTACCTTGCATCTCTCCCTCAACGAATCATCACCAGCATCTTCGGTGGCGAGCCCGCTGCTAAGAAGGAGGGCCTGCACCGCGACACTTTTGGCTTCAATAAGCTGATCGTGCTTGCGACTCGCCGTGGTCGTGTGTATGGCCTTAGCACTGAGCACAAGGGCCAAGTCATCTGGTCCAAGTCTGTCCTTCCCCAACTTCCTGGCGAGTCTCTCGAGATCAAGGGTATCTATGCCAAGGATGAGGGTGTGGTCACTCTGCGTGGCGCCAAGGGCGAGTACGTCGCTATCAAGAGCGACACTGGCGATGTTGTCGAGGTGATGCCTGCCGGTTCGCTTCCCCGTGTTTCCAGCACAGTCGTTGTTGATAGTCCTGCTGGCAAGTGGTTGCTTCCGGTTGGTGCCAACGGAGAGATTGGCCCTGTTCCCGCCGGTTTCACTCCTAGCGAGACCGTTGTTGTTCGCGGTGAGGGAGAGATTCTTAAGGGTGTCAAGTTTGTTGAGGAGAACAACAAGGTCACCGAGCAAGAAGTCTGGCAGCTTCAGCTCTTCCGTGGTCAGAAGATCGTGGAGATTGCTAAGCATGCTCCTCACGACCCTGTCGCCTCTATTGGTCGCGTCCTGGCTGATCGTCGTGTCAGCTACAAGTACCTCAACCCTAACACAATCGTTGTGGCTGCTATTGACGAGGCAAAGTCCTCTCTTTCTGTTCAGCTGCTCGATACTGTCTCAGGTCAGGTTCTGGCTGCCCAGTCCTATGCTGGTGTCGATGCTACCAAGCCCATCTCTTGTGCTATGGCTGAGAATTGGTACACCTGCACTTTCTTTGGCCGATACACCCTTGAGGATGGCACCAAGCGATCTATCCAAGGCTACCAGATTGTCATCGTTGACCTGTACGAGTCTTCTTCTCCCAACGACCGCGGCCCTCTTGGCGATGCTGTCAACTTTTCGTCTCTCAAGCCTGTTGACACACCAACTGGACCTGCTCTGCCTTGGGTTGAGGAGCAAGCTTATGTTTTGTCTCAGCCACTCGACAAGCTGTCTGTTACACAAACACGACAAGGCATTTCAAACCGACAGGTTCTTGGCTACCTGCCTGAAACCCACTCCATCGCCGGTCTGGCTCGCCAGGTCCTCGACGCCCGACGCCCGGTTGGCCGTGACTCAACTCCAGCTGAGAAGGAAGCTGAGGGTCTCATCCAATACACTCCCAGCATCGAGATTGACCCTCGGTCAGTCATCTCTCATCAGCGAAATGTGGTGGGTGTCAAGGACATTCTCACAGCACCAGTCATTGTGGAGAGCACAAGTCTGGTTGTTGCTTACGGCGTGGATGTCTTTGGAACACGCGTCGCACCCAGCGGTGTATTCGATATTCTTGGAAACGGCTTCAACAAGGTGACACTTGTTTTGACCGTTGTATCGCTGCTGGGCGGCGTACTCTTCCTCTCACCGATGGTAAGCATATCCACATTCGCACTCGCATTTATGGTGACATCTTGGCTAACAAAGTTCTAGGTGAGGAGGAAACAGATCAACAGGACTTGGGAGGGCTGAAGGGGATGAAAACAAGAGAGGGCATGTCATATCTGGAGCTAATTATTAGACCCGGCCGACAGTCAGGCCAATGGGAGGAGAATATTTGGTTATGAGCTGTAAATGGAAACAAACTATCTACCAATCCACGTCATGCCGGTGATTTTGAACGATTGTTTCCGTTGGCAGATGGAGGTGGCTAGCCTAAAGGTGTCAGCCTCAGAATGTAACGATCCAAATGAGATGCCACAATTGGAAAAGCCACGTGCTATATCTGTCAGCTTAAACGGCCGAGATCGGGATCTCCGCGAGTCCCGGGAGGCGGAGCATCGCCGGGCTTGGCGCCACGGCGTCGTCGGGACTGCAAGACAGAGACGCGGGAGCCGACAAGCCGTGCTTTCGTTGTATCGTGAAAGTTGGTGGTAACAGTAAGTGATTGGTGAATAGTAAGCACATGGATTCCCATGCTTTGTTCCTCGTATCACTGCCTGCAGCTGGACATATACTTGCTCTGCATATGCTTCGTATAACATGACTATTCACACTCAAGTCTAGGACTTTGAGCTGACGGTGGGGAGATTGGGGAAAGTATTTGCATACACGGGTTACTCAATGCACTTTTGACACTCTCATACCCAGCGAATCATGCATTTCCTCTTCTGGTTCAGAGGATCACGAGGCTGAACGTGCGACCACATCAACGAGCATCTATTCTTGTTTTCCAATCACATTTGGCGAATGAATGTAATTAATTCCTCCGGACCCTCGGCAAACACGAGAAGAGGCTTTTGGGGACGAATAAGCTGTGGGCAGTTGGGCTTTTGTTTTTTGCGGGGTAATCAGATGGAGGTTGCTTCGGGATTTATTTTTAGGAGGAGTGATTCTGGTTGGATGGGCGCTGGATATTGACTGTTTTGGTGTTGTATGATGTGAGTTCATGATATTGTATTGAGATGATATTGTAGTATCATATCATGCTCTTGATGACATACAGACGTAGAAATAGTACTGGCTTTAACACTGTATGGTCGTGAAAATACCTGTAACACCACATCTGTAGGGCTGGTAGCTCAGATCGTGTGACTATCTAGTGATGTCGTGTAAGTGGCTTGCCCAGAAGCGAGTCCGATATGCCACTCCCGGCCTAGCTCCCTTGACAAGTTAACGTTGCCATTTGACAGAAACCAGTACGAACGAGCTAGAATAATGGAAGTCAAGAGACTGACTAACTGACTGCCTTGTACATTGTCACATCCTGGAGTAAGCCTCGTATTGGAAGACGATCTCCCGTCTCTCCACGGGGAAAATGGAACCAAAATAGCATGAGTCTAGGACTGAGGCCGGGCATGGCCTCCACCGTCAGCTCGTGTAAGTCAAGTCGAACCTGTGAGGTAAGAATAGAAACTTGATACTCGAGAAGAAAGCAACCTACATGGTAAAATCGAGTATATAAACTCCCCTTCCTAACCTCTAGATCCCAAACTTTCTCCATCCTCATCAACTCAAACACTGTCTTCTCTCGCTACAAACACACTCTCGCTCTACTACATCTTTCTTATTACAAGAACCACCAACCGCAAACATGAAGTTCACCATCGCCCTCGCTGCTCTCGCCTCCCTGGCCGCTGCCACTCCCCTCGATGCTTCCAGCACTGGCTGCAAGCCCGGAACCTACTCTTGCACCCCTGACAAGACTGGCTGGCAGGTCTGCGATGTCAACGGCAAGTATGTTGTAAGTCATCACCACTTCCCTCTCTTCTGCATCTAGGACAAAAGTTACTGACCTTTCAAAAAGGCTGCCGGTGTCTGCCCCCCCAAGACCTCTTGCGTTTTCTACAAGCCGAGCGGTAGCCCCTACTGTGTTCCCCCTGGATTCAAGTTCCCCAAGGCTTAAGCGGTCTTTTGATCTTATGCCCTGATAGCCATGGGAGTCACTGGGTGCTTGATGAGACTCTCGACAACATCTTCTATCTTGGTCTGATACTGGCTTTTGAGGTTGGGTTTGGACTGGGATTGGGATTGAACTTGTGCATTTGGTCTTTTCTTGTTTTCATGCCTTGCATGAGGTCCTTTCCTTAGAACAAATATTAGATATGGAACATAGGTGGTTGGGTATACATACATATATAGGCACTTAGCATGCAACTTCAATCTATTGCACTGCCTTTGACCTTTGTTCGGACCATGACCGTGCATTGATATACCATGACTAGGCTGCCTTTACTGACTGGTGCCTCAGGGAGCAAGAAAACTTCTGACCCTAGATATAGGTGACAGTACGTTCTCCAAGCTCTAATAAGCCCCCATTCGAGAAATTGATACTGGAACGAGAGGGCGGTGTATATGACTACTTGTATTCAATCTAATTTCAATGATGACCAAAAAAGGTATGCTCTAACTGCCTATGCTATCCCGAATGTCAAAACTCCATGGGGCATCCCAATTATTCTATGTGCACAATAACCTAGCAGTCACCCTGCCAGTTCTTGCTAATCCACTGCGCCATATGGTAGGTGAAAGTACCATCAATGTATCGCTGAACATCAGCATCGCTGTAATCACCTGCGCCAGCAAACTTCAGGGCAGGGATGATCCAGGGCTGGATAAAGTCAAGGAAGACAAAGTCAACCGTCTCCGGATCGCCCTTCGAAGGCATGTTGATCTCAGCTTGAATACAGTTGGGTTGTTCGTAAAACTTGAGAGGCTCATGAATAGTGTCATCACCATCAGTGCCGATATCGTCTTTGGTTGTGTATCCAGAGGTCAGGTCAGGTTTGTCAAGGAAACTCCTTAGTTCAAGACGCTTCTCGTCCTCATCCTCCTTATTGTCCTCAAACATAGCCTTCATGGCTGGAGCGGGGAATGCCTGCTCAGGCATAGCCAAGAACTTAACATCTGCACCGTTCTCTGACAAGATCCTTCCGGCGCTGTTCAAGAGATCGATAACTTTGGAAGCAGCCTTGTACGGGACGTCAGGGATGTAGCTGAAGCCGCTGGTAAAGGGGCTAACAGCGTACGTGCTATCCCGCGTGAAACCGCCCTTGAAAATGTCGAATCGAATACCGCCAGTGTTGAAGATGGCCAGTCTAGCCTTGTCCTTGCGATCCTTGCGAGTGATAATATCAGGCAAAAGCTGATTGGAGATCCAATAGTAAATGCTGTCCTCATCCGTATGCTTGGTTCTTGTCATCCAGAGGGTCTTTGGCGCACAACCAAACTTGTAATCAAGCTGAAGGGCCTTGCGAGCACGAGTGATCATGTGAGTGACTCTCTTGCCATCTGCAGTGGGGAAAGTAGACTCATTCAAGCCGGTGTGGTAGTGCAGGCCGTAGAGGTTGTTGTCGATGTATCGTCGAGTAAAGGTTGGCGAAGCAGCGGCCTCGACCTCCTTAGTGCCGCCCTTGCTGATCCCGTCGATTGACATCCATCCAATGGTCTCAAAATATCGACCACTAGCTATCGCAAAAGCCTTGGCGTCGTACTGAACAGCATCACGAACGTGTGCATGGCCGCCGAAGAAGGCAATGGG
Organism: Fusarium sp. NRRL 25303; assembly: GCA_013396255.1. Taxonomy (NCBI): domain Eukaryota; kingdom Fungi; phylum Ascomycota; class Sordariomycetes; order Hypocreales; family Nectriaceae; genus Fusarium; species Fusarium sp. NRRL 25303. The sequence continues at coordinate 65,693 of JAAOAY010000123.1, forward strand.
GATATGCCAGTTCTGTTTTCGAATGGCGGTAAAGATGACCTTGAACTCCTCCATGCGAAGACCAACATGACCAATGACAACAAAGAGATCCGGCTTCTCCCGAATAGCCTCCTGGAACCAATCCTCCTTGATGGTGTCTTCCACAGGCTGAACGACGGTGTTGTTGGCATTTCCTGTAAAGTCGAAAAGGAAGCCAAAAGCTACAATGTCGAGACCCTGGTTCTTTGTCTTGAACTTCTTGTAGCGCTGAGCTTGGGGAACACGATCGCCAGTCTTGAAGTCGATGTAGTCTAGGTTCGAAGCGAGATATTTGCCCTTGTAGTTTGGAACGGTGGTGTTGTGCTCCCTATCAGCCGAGTAGGCCTTGTAGAGTTCATGATTGCCAGTGCAGAGGATGTCGATGTCGGCTTCGGCGTAGATATCGTACTGGAAAAGACCCTTGGGGGAGGATGCATCGTACAAGCCGTTACCTTCGATGCGATCGCCGGTGTCAATGACTAGAAGGTCGCTTCCTTGCTCATCGGCCTGCTTGCGCATATGCTTGGTGAAGGAAATGTAATCTCCCCAGTCGGCAGAGTATTGGGGCCTATGATGTTAGTTGTGATTCATCAAAGTAACCAGGTAAGACATACTCCTGAAAGTGACCGCCAATCCAGCCATGAGTATCAGTTGTGTGGATAAAGTTGAGCTGACCCCAGGTAAGGTCTCTCATGGGACCCGGAATAGGCTCGATAGCTCCAGGTTGCGACGCACACGCTACAGCGACCAGCGCTGAACCAGCAGCGAGTGTTTTACTCCTGAGAATCATAGTGGCGTTATGTGACAAGACAGAGACTGATTGTGGTTGAATAAGAGGGTGAAACCGCCTTGTTTTGATGGATGAAGAAGAAAGACGGCGGCCGAGTTCGGCTCGAATGGACGAGGCATGATAAGGTCGGCGCACGGTAGAATGACGTTGGAGGGGACCCTGAGGGACAACAAGGCTTCGAGTGCCGTGATTGGCTGGTATCGTTGGCATGGAAGCTTATCAGCGAATAGGAAGCGTTGGATGGCTCTCCGCAAGGGGTCACGACCAGTCGATAGCGCACATCAGCGGGTCCGCTGCCTGGGCCACGAGGACGCGCATTCCGAGGCTTCAACCCGTGACATGAGTTTCAGCTGGTGTCATGAGGAATGCCTGAGGATTCGGTCCAAGGGCTCCTTGATTTCATCTGGGAGGCTTGAGACAGTGAATAAGAAATATGAGTGTAAAGGAAATTGTTTAGGTGAAGACTTTTGCCTAGCAGGTTCTATAGATTTATGAGGATACTCGAGTTGCCATTACCGAACTCATCTTAATCATCTCCTGTGGGCTCAGGCGATCTCAGAAACCTCAACTAAGCGAGAACTCACGTCGACAAGCGGATAATATAACTAAGCATTCCCCTCGACCTCATCATCAGCTTGTTGGTTCACTTACACCGGAAGATGTGGCCGTACTTTGCACATCCTTATCGGCGGCTCAAGCGAAATAGTCTCCGAATCTGGTATAATAGCGCGAGGCCAAAGCTTCTAATTAACACTGCAGCATACGATAGGTCGGATATTTCTTACAGTGGATCTTTGGTCGCCGGTACGAAATACGAGATGCGCCGGAGGCCCCACCGCCGGCCGCTGTGCCTCCCGGTTGCCGGTATAAGTTGACGGTCCAAAGCCCGGGTCTCAAAGTGTAATTTGTATTTAACTTATAAAGCGCACAGATTTATCTTTGATATCTCCTTAGAATCCGACTCCAGGCTTGTTTGATGGGTATCCATTCGACCGTCTGAAGATAGCCGTGTCAGCATATCGGACATCGGAGCATCTGCACGTCCCGGCCAGACCAAGGCAAATGCATCACCGAAAATTTTGACTTCTTCATAGCCCCTGGGCACGACACAAGAAGTAGATATAGAGAGACATGTCGAATACTGATCCTTCGGGGTCTTCGTCGACTAATTCTGGTAAAACCTGCCCATAAGGAACACACCAACAACCAAAGGCGTCTCACTAACACGCTATAGGGAAGCTGAGTGCAGACAACATATCCCGAAATCTTAACATAAACTCAGAAAAGGACTGTTTTGATCTCCTGTTTCAAGAGATTACAGCTTTGCCAGAGCGTGAAACGTTGGCACCAAGCTCGGCACCTTCGATGGCTTCCCAACTGTCACTCATATCGCGTATGTTATTATTATGCCGAGGTTCCAGAACCATGACATAGCTGACAAGAAATAGAGAGAAGTTCCGCAACGGATAGTACCACAAGAACCAATGTGTGGATAGCGAAAACTGTGCGAGCAGCCATGTCTGACGCCCTCTCCAAACCATAAAGGCCAGTAGGAACTGAGAAGAATTCATTCTTTCTACAGTTCGTTGATTAACTGATAAGCCCTCTGCTGGCTTCATGGTATCATAAATCCACGGAAGGTCTTAACAGAACAACTTGGTTGCAGCAATTGCATGACTGGTCGGGGAATTTCAGCTTGGCCGCCGCTTTAACAGCGCGCACGGATGACAGACTGCGGCTCGTTCCGCACAACTTTAATGGACTGCATATTGAGTGAATCGAAGGCACTGATTTCACTGTCAAATGTCAATGGAAGGGAACATTGTTATAATTATTATTTAGAATATGACCAAGACAAAAAGAAATGATTCGAGACCGAGTCAATGAAATAGCTTCGGCCAATTTGTCTTGCCTACCCCCACGTGGTTACCCACCATCCTCACCTCATCTCATTCCCGTTTCCCTACCAAAGAACAAGCCTAGCACTTTGGTGACCCTCCTTCAGGTCAGCTCTCCAACGCCACAACAACATGGACCATTAGTGAAGATCGACAATTGAATTCTATCTCTCAAACTCTCATATGTTTCCTGACTTGCACGTCTAAGTTAGAACCTGTTTACAAGTAAGATGCATGATGTGCCATTCTTCATGTTCTTCCATGCTGCACCCTTCTGTGAGCACTGTAACATCCCCTGCAACGGGAGCTTTGACCCCCCGGCAGCCGCCGTCCTCCCCCACCGAACAAGACGCCACTGGAAGCTCAATCGAGGACGTTTGACCCGACCAAGTTTAGCTTCTGCTCTTGGCTCCCGATAAATCGTGGATCCTGGTACCAAGCTGATCCAATAACGAGAGCTAGAACTCGCTTTAGTGAAAAAAAGAAAGGGAAAAAATTGCAGATGATCGAAGAATAAAAAGGACCTGGACCACTCGAGTCCTTCTAGCTCTCTCTTCTGTTTCGCTGTTCCAAAAGATCATCGCTGTTCCTAACGGTGTCTCCGTGTCGATCGACAAACTCGCCTCCAGAGCAAGACATTTCTTGCGCAACTCAAATACCCTCCCCCACGATACCTTTTGCGACTTCATATGTTGACCTCTGTTAACTCGGCTTCCTTCAATAACTTCACTCCGGCACATTGGTACATGTGCCGCGCCAGTTCTTAAGAACTTCAGCGAGCGACTTTGAGTCTTTGCGCTTGCTGCACCCGGAGACGATAGAAAGACTTCATCTGAAGAGAGATTATATTCTTACTCAGTGATTCATTACTTCTGCGACTGGTTTACGAGGTATGTTGCGACACCAGCGCTATCAATCGCGCTACCAGCAATTTAGAATGCGATCGCTAATTGATAGATAGATATTTGACGATACCCCTCGAATAAACCTTTCATCATGTCGGCTACTCAACCCATCGCCGTCAACACCCCCGAGAACCCCTCCTCTGAGGGCGACTCCAAGGGCCCAACCGCCAACGCTACCCAGGCCTCCATCGCCACGAACGAAGATGCCGCCGTCAGCCAGGGCATCCACACCCTCGAGGTCAAGTCCGTCCACTGGTACAGTTACCTGACCACCCTCGACTTCTGGATCGTCCTCGCCCTGGGCCAAGTTCTCGCGCTGTGCATCACGGCGACCAACACCTTCACCAGCTTCCTCGCCAATGCGGGCACCAACATTCCCGCGTTCCAGACCGTCTTCAACTACATCCTCATGTTCCTCATCTACACGCCTATCTTTCTGTGGAAGGATGGCATCAAGGGCTGGTGGCGTGTTGGAGTGAAGGATGGATGGAAGTACCTCATCATGGCATTTCTGGACGTCGAGGGAAACTACTTTACTGTTCTGGCGTACCGATACACAAACGTCTTGTCGGCGCAGCTTATTAACTTTTGGGCTATTGTCTGCGTTGTTGTCATTTCGTTCTTTCTGCTCAAGGTTCGGTACAGAATCTTTCAGATCATTGGTATTGTGGTTTGCTGTGGTGGCATGGGTATTCTCATTGCCAGTGATCACATTAGCGGTACCAATGGCGGCAGCGGTCTTGATATGGTCAAGGGTGATTTATTCGCTCTGCTCGGTGCCACTCTTTACGGTACTACAAATGTATTTGAGGAGTGGCTCGTGTCTAGGGCTCACTTGTACCACGTCCTGTCTTTCCTGGGCCTGTTTGGTATGTGCATCAACGGTGTCCAGGCTGCCATCTTTGACCGAAACTCTTTCGATAACGCAACCTGGAACGGTAAGGTTATCGGCTGGATTATCGGTTACACTCTTTGCTTGAACATCTTCTACATCCTCGTGCCCGTCATGCTCCGCATGGGAAGTGCGGCTTTCCTCAACATTTCTCTGTTGACTGCCAACTTCTGGGGTGTCATCATCGGTATTCGTGTCTTTGGTTACAAGATCCACTTCTTGTATCCAATTGCTTTTGTTCTTATCATCATTGGTCAGCTCGTATACTTTGTTACTGGTAGCATGCTCAGTGATTCTAAGAAGCCTTGGTTGGGTGATAACCAGGAGGATGGTGTTTTGGGTTTCGGAACTGCCAAGCTCAAAGCTCTCAACGCTGCGCGTAAAGCTCAGATTGAGGCTGAGGCTGGACAGCGAGATACCTACCGCTAGGTTGAAGTGTGCATTGGGCAGGTGTCGAAGTTTGGATACGGTGTTCAATCTGGGATTGCATTCTTGGAGGGATATCCGGCATGCTTAAGCTGAATAGTAGATTTAGGAGATTATGACTGTAGTTGAAAGACGAATAGTCTACAAATAATGGATAATTTCATCTAAACTAACAGTCTCTGGGACAAAAACTTGGGATCTTTATCCGAAGGGACAAACATACTCAGGCAAGCTTAGGGTGTTTTAGTAAGGCTTTAGACCAGCCAGTTGATTTTGGCTCTCTAGATGAATGAGGACGCAAATAATGCTCTCGTTTTAGCTGGCTTAATAGTCGGCAGTGCCAGCCAGCTTCATTTTGCTTGACAGTGATTCAGCCTAGTAAAAATAATATTCCATTTATACAAACTACACATTTGAGATCATCCGCTTCTTCTTATTTGTTTCAACAACAAAAATCAGAATAGAAGAGCGAATCTTCCACTGCACCCCAACATATCAACCAGCATGAAGTCGATATCCTACGATATAAACCCCGGCGGCAACATCGAGCTGATATTGAGGAAGCCGAACGAGCAAAAGATCGTGCCGACCGATTGTGAATATGGTCGCGATTGTGATCCTGATGGACCGGCATTCACCAACCCCCCATGCCTTGGCCGATACAAGGTCTTCAGCGAGCTGTCTCCCGGTGATGAAAGCAAGAATACAGAAACCGAAGTTCGCATGCGAGTATCTTCTCAGCACCTGAAACTTGCTTCTCATACATTCCGAGCTATGCTTCAAGGGCCTTGGGCTGAAGCAGTTCTTTCATCTCAGCCTGTTCGGCAGATATCAACTGAGGGCTGGGATGCTTTTGCTCTGGCTATCGTTTTGGACTGTATTCATGGACGCCACTTCGAAATACCAACCAAGATCAGTCCTGGATTATTGACTAGAATTTCAACCATTGTTGACTACTACCAATGCCGCGAGGCCGTGCAAGTTCATTATCGCACATGGACCGATCACAGTTTCTGCAAACTGCCGGAAGAACATGAAGGTCAAATGAATGTCATGTGGCTGTTTGTGTCATGGGTATTCCACGATGAGAATCGATTCCGCAAAATGTCAGATATGTTCCTGCGCCGTAGCGTAGGAACGTCCCAGTTTGAGACCCATGAGCTTCCCGTCAGCGGCATTCTCGGTAAGTTACCCGGCATCTCGAATACATGATGGCTATTCTGACGATACCTTGGTAGACAAGCTCCACGGCATAAGGAAAGACCTATTCAAGAAAACCTTGGAAGCTTTAGACGCTCTCCAAGAGGACTTGACATATGAATGGGGTTGCAAAGAAGAAGAAGACTCCAACTGCAGCGCTATCCTGCTCGGTATATTAATACGAGAAAGGCAGCTTATGGAGTTTGATTATGGTCCTCTGGTTGCTCCATTCAATGAAAACGCCTTAGACGTGATATTGGAATATATCAAGGACATAGATCTTCCAACGCCGCAGCACCAAGGGCGCAAAAAGCCCAAGCCCGATAAGTACAGGCGCAGGTTTTCTCCCTGCACTATTCAGGGGAGACTGATGCCAGTCTTTGAGGAGATAGAGAAAACCATAGAGGGTGTTCGTCTGGCTGATTTCAAATCTTAAGATTGCCATGGCGAGAAATTGTCCTACGGCAGTGTTATAAACGACAGACGGACGGGCAAATAGAGGACAAAGCGACGACTGACATGGAGACGCGAGGAACAACTCTAAACTTCTGAGAGTTTAGGTAAATTTATGTATGATTTATGTAAACTGTTTCCTAAACTTTTATTAAAATGTGACTACGATCCCCTAACTCAGCCACTAACCCAATAATGTATGGGTTGCATCCAAGACTGTAGCCAGATTGATACCACATACAAAGCTAAGAGAACCAATTAGATTATGAATATCGGGCAAAGCGGATCATAAGCCGCGGGTAATATTCCTCGAACCTATCTCTAAGCGCTACGAAGAGCAATAAAGTGTTCAAAGAAAAGATCAAGAGATCGAGAACAAATGAAATCCTTCTTGCTTGGTCTCTAAACCAGAGCCGATCAATACCAAGGCTTCTAGGCATCAACCACCTCCAACATTCAGACCCAGATTAAGAGTCCAGGAATTCATCTCAACCTTGACATCTGAAAGAAGATGCCTCATTCTACTCCTGACACTACACGCTGACACGTCATGATAGTGGTCATAATCTTGGGTCGTAGCGGCAATCGACTCAGGTAAGTTGTTGGCCAGTCGAATCATGCTTACGACGCTGTAACCGTTGAAAGGGGGCACAAGGGGTATGTTGCTTGAGTCGATGAGTTGCAGTTCTCGCTCCAAAATGCCCAGCGTGATAGAGTGGCACGTCAGGGAATCGTACTTGTGCCAGTCACAGACAAAGTCTGAGTTGGGAAGAGTTTTGAGAAGACCGCGAAGGGCTGCCACGATTTCGCCGATGAGCTCTTGTCGTTTGTCATTGATCTTGGCTAGTATCTTGTTATCGGGTTTGATTCAAATGTGCAAGGGGGAGATGGGGACTAACTCAGAATTCCGCCAAGGTTAAGCTCCTTCGTGTTGATGTTTGAAGGGTCATCCATGTGCCAGAGGGTAATCTTCGTCGCTTGGTCAAAAACCCATTGGTGGGGGAAGACCCAAGAGGTAAATAGCCACATCAGAGTATGGCTGCAGAACTTGCTCCCAATAGGGGCACCGATACCACGCCAGGAATCAGCGAAGATCTGTACAACCTCTTGACAGTGGTAGAAATCGACTATGGTAGCGATCCTGGTCAGCAGCATAAGGTCGACGGATCGAGGCACACCTCGGTGGCGGCCGTGAATGATGTCAAGAACGATGGCAAATGCTACTGCATCCCATTTATAGGCGACGACTTGGCGGAGAGGCTTTCCGAAGAAAGAAGATGTTGTTGATGCATCGCTCCAGGGCCCTTCGAGCGCTGAGCGAAAGTAACGGGAGGCTAGGATGAGATGGCGCGAAGAAACTCTCATGCGGACTTGACCTTCAAGAGTGGTCCTGATATTGGGAGTATCCTTTTCGAGATCGATGGAACTCGAGGCACAGATTATTGTCCCAGGTGAATAGAGATCTTCATCATCATCATCATCATCATCATCATCATCAGCAGCAGCAGCAGCAGGAGAAAGAAGATCATCGAACACGTCATATCTTACATCCAGCGAACCACGGGCGACTGTTGGTTCGTTCATAGGATCCTCAGATTCCTCGCCACAGGCGTCGGAGGGAACATAGGGGATGAGTTGCTGACTGTTTGGCTGTTTGAGGAGAAGCTCGACATCACCATCCGGGTCGATGATGTAGGAAATGCACTTCATCATGAATGAGTAGACCGGTTTTGGTGTTGTGACGAAGAATGGAAGAGGAATCGAAGGGGAAGAAGAAGAAGAGAAGTTGATATGCAAGGTAGAAATGCTGTTGTGGGCCTTGACGATATGCATCTGCGCGCCAATACCTAAGAGCCAGCAGAACCAAACCACACTGGCAAACAGTTGATAGAGACAAAGTTCCGGACTGCAAACAGATTGACAATCAACAGATACGGTTAGTAAAATGCAGCTTGTGACGTTAGATACGTATCATACTGTTAGGGAACCAGGGATAAAGTTTTCATGAGATGTCCTAAATTTACTTTGTGAACACTGTTGATACTACTGTTTGTTGCCTTGGCATCAGTCATCGTCTTGAGATGCTGCAACCTAAAGGTAACCTTACTGATAAAGTTTATTGAGACTTCAGTCTGGCCAGAGACTTTATTGTTGATACGTCTGTGGCTTATTGGAATACCTGGATCCCATTTATTGGTCGTTACTGGGCAAGCGATATAAAAGAAATGTCCTAAATCCAGTCTCAACTTAAGAAGGAGAGGTTTCAAGGCAGAACAAGATCGCAAGGGCTGAAGCAAAGAACTGAGCAAGGGGAAATGTGAGTGAAGGAGTTACATGACAAATACATAAACGCAAGCCTGCAAACTTTGACTCCAATCCCTAGGTCCAGGTACAACTCAACTCAGCTTCTTGCAATCCTCCATATTCGCAAACGACTCGATCTCCTAAAAACCAGTTTGCAGCACAAATGAAACCCCAACTTTCTAGTCATTCTCCTTCTGACGCAAACCCCAGCCCTGAATGCGTGAAGGGCGAAAAGCCTTGATGTCGTTGTTTACCCCCTTCATCAGTTTCTGCATCCGCCCCTGGATAGTTCACATGCATCTTCGGTGAAATACGTCGAGTTCTCCAGAGCTACTGCTCCCGGAGTTATCGTATTTCGGCTGCAATGGCTTGGGTCGGGGGAACCCATCGACCAAGGCTCGCACCGTGATGATGTTGTATCCGTCGTAAGGAGGCTCGAGGGGATCATATTGTTCCTCCCACCTGAATCTTTCTCGCATCAACATTCCAAGTAACGTGGATGAACAGTCAGACAAGCCCAAACCGGGGCATTCATTCTCTGCCGAGGGTTTCTTGTAGAATATCGAGGCCTTCCAAGATCCGTCCGATAAGCTCCGTTCTTTTGTCATTGAGGATATCTAAAACATAGCATTAGCATATCATATTAGCTTGAGTGCGCCTGGAATATGCTTGCCCATGACGCCACCAACAGGAAGGTCCTTCAAATCGAATTCTGAAGGTCCTTGGCCGTATCTCAAGACCCGGCGGGCCACGGCAGTGAAAAGAACATCGCTCTCAAACACCCACGCGATATATAGCAGTAGCAATGAGCTTTTGGAGTACCAATCGATATTTTCCTGCGTAACAGACTGTTGAGAGAGCCACAAGTCGCTGATGAGCTCCATGCTTTCGTAGCATTGATAATAGTCGACGATGGTGGCAATACGAGCCAGAAGAACGAGGTTGACATCCTTCGGGATATGTCGAAAACGCCCGTGCATTGCATCAAGCACGATGGCAAGCGCCTTGGCGTCCCAGTCAGAGGTCGCAAGTTGACGAGGGCTATCCCGAGAAGAAGATGACGAAGAGGTCTCGGCCCATGAGCCTCGAAGCATAGCCCTGAAAACCTTCGAGCCCAATGTAAGGTGCTTTGAAGATACTCTCATGCGTACAACGTCTGGGGTCTCTTCTAAAAAGTCTAAATCGCCATAATCGTCGACAAATGTTGGAGTATCAAAGTTATCGAAGACCGTGTATCGTCCTTGGAGTACCGAGTTGTTCAAGTCGGTGGTGGGTGAGCCGTTGGCGGTATCTAACTCTACACATAAGACTCTTTCGGGGATGATATCCTGGGTATTTGGCTCGTTGAGCACGAGTTCGATGTCCCCGTCAGGATCTATCATGTATGAAACCGACTTCATGATTATGCATGGGATGATGCACTGTGCTTCCCAACTGCGAAGGAAGTTGAAGGGTGAAGAAAAAAGATGAAGGAGAAGAAACGATTCAAAGATGATAGAGGAAGCTTGTGGTGAAAGGAGAAAACCCGCCTCGGGCGTGCGTTGGAGATGGGACGAAATGGCTGCGGTTCGGCGCAGCATGTCACTGGCAACTCAGACCTCCCACAGCCTGACACAACAAGTTCAAGTGGGCCAGAAAAGAATACCAAGGAAACACAGGCCCGATAAATTGGTTTGATAACGAAACAGATAGCTGTTCTATACACATCAAGTTCTGTAGTGCTGGTATTCAGAAGACAGCCAAGTCGTCCAGTCGTTATAATCCGATCATTGATACAAAAGAGGTTCTCATCCAAGCACATGCTATGTACTGAGATAAAAAGGAGATCATAAAAATGGGATGCTTGATAGAAATAAGGGGTAAACCTTTTAAAACTCTTGTGAATTACAGCCTCAATTCAGGAAGAAGAGGTCCCAAGGCAGATCAATACTATGGAGTGCGAAGTAATAAAAATGGGATTGAAAGAGTTTACATGATTAATACATAAATTTGCCTAAGTCCCTATCCCATTCTGGCCTCGCGTTCTAGAAGATGTGCTAGGCATGTCATCTCCATTTCCATCGTCCAGGACCCCTCGAAGAAAGCAGCTCAGAATACTGTCAGAAAACCAGCGGAACATCGTACCCTTATCATAAAAGGCTTTAGTCTTTGAAGTCCGCCGGGCGCATGCGGTAGAGCTCCCCTTCGACTTTCTGAACCACTGGCGTCATTCTTCCTCTGATGCTGTAAGGGTAGGTTCTGTCATCGTAGGGGTTGCCAGATAACCATGAACTTCTCAGACCTTCTTAGCTTGGAAGTCTGCGAGTTTGATATTCTCGAAATCTTCCTTGATCTTGTCGAAAGTTGGTTGCATGAGGGCTTTGACACTGCAATTTGGTGAGTGAACTGGACACTTTTCCTTGGGGTCTTTCCATTAAGGTGAGGCAAAGCTGTTCAAAAGGTCCATCACGCGAGCGACAGAGACTCCTTTGTGCCCGTAGTCCCAACTTCCGAGTTCCTTTTGCATGTCGTGCTTATTACCATCCAGAGTCCCAAGCAGCATGTTCCTGCATTCAAGGCCACACCCAGTACGCCTATTCAGCAGGTCCTTGCGCAGCTCTCCGAGTCTCCGATAGATAGACGGCACAAGCGACTGCCTCTGCTTATCCAATTTTTCTGAAGTTAAGGTTAGTCATGAGTAGGTAAATTATTCGCATAGCTTCACTTACCAAAGATCATGGCGATGGGAAGGTCCTGGGTATCTACATGCTCCAAGCCTTCACCATGCTCCAGCACCAAGCGAGCCATTGAAGAAAACGGTACGCCCCAAGAGAAAATCCATGAAATGCACAGCACCATAATGGATGGCTTGCCGTATCGTTTGATGACCTGTGACCTTGCTATCCACAACTCTGCTGCAAGAGTCACAGATTCAGCACATTCATAGTAGTTGACAATGACGGCCACATCGGTAACGAACTTGATGCCGACAGATCGCGGGACTTCATTATTGCGGCCATGAATAATGTTGAGTATAGTGACGAAGGCGTGTACATTCCAGTCAGTTGCTGAGATCTCACGAATGATGGGTACCGTAGGAGTCTGGTCCAAAACATCCGAAGAAGTCGTTGCTTCAAAGGGTACCGACTCTTTCCAGGGGCCCTCAAGCATTTTCCGAAAAACGGGGGAGACAGCCGTTAAAGTATGCGAAGAAACTCGGAACCGATACTCAGTAGCCTTATTGTCTGTGTCGTGGTATTAGCTTTTACGCTGTTTGGGGATACAGGCTTCCTCCTCACCTTTAAGTGCTGGTGATTGCCACGAATTCAAGGCCACGAGACTGGGATCTGGCTCATATTCAGGTGGATCGGTACCATACAAGCGAAGATTGACAATCGGAATAACTGATACGGAGTTAGGGTTCTTGAGGACGATGCAGATGTCCCCATTGGGGACTATGTCGTGAGTGACGACTGCCATGATGCTGTCGTGTTGCCGAGTTTGTGGATGAAGAAGAGAAAAGAAACCGCCGTGGGAGAAAAGTCTGTGATGCTAAGGAGTGAACAGAAGAGCCGAGAAAACTTACCAAAGGCTAGGCGGCTCTGAGAGAGTGTGTGTCAGGTGTCAGGGCGGAGGCATGCATCTGCCCGACACTGTCAAAACAGATGCACCACTAAAGCACAAGCACGATCACCACCGGCCCCTTCATCACATCTCTTGGTTTACTTTCAGTCTATCAACCCACCGTCACTCTCTAATATGAGTGCACAATCCACCACAGGGGACAACTCTTATCAGCCGCTCTCGGATTCTGACGACGAGCTCATAATGATGGATGACATGCCAAAGACCGCCACCGAAATTGAAATGGAGAAGACGATGGAGAGGGAACGCGAAACAGAGGAGTGGATGAATGCCCTAGCGGAGCGCATACTTGGGAAAGTCGACATGCAGAAGATCAAGAAGGATCCTCTCACCGGGGAAATAGTTGGTCTTCGTGAGGCTGTCGACTACTACTACACATCTGGTAAACCCTCGCCCTCAAGCGAAAACCCAGACACCAAGCAGGCTTAAGGTTCGTCACAATATCTTATCGATACCATATGTGGTATTAACTTTCCCAAGCAGGTATTGCCACCCGATACTACGAGCAGTCACCAGCAAGCGTCAAAAGCACCAAGGACTTTTACGTCTATGTTGCCCGTTCTCAGCTCCTGGGTTCCAGTCCACCGTCACCGATCTTGATTCCTTTCCTTGCCAGCAGTTGAGAGCCCTGGCTTAGAGATTATAGCCACTGAATGGAAGTTGATAATCTCACCTATATTCTTAAACAGTTCCGCCTCGCTGGCTATTGCCATTTAGTTGATGCAATGCAGAATATCTTACGACGTATTAGTCTCCGGGTGGCCAGCAGAGTGCGCCTGACCCTTGGTGTGATGGTCTTTAAAAAAACGCGTCAACTCTGTGCCCTTCTATACTTCATAAAATACAAACCGTATTATGGCTTCCATGATTTCCTCAGTTCTGTCGACAGTATTGGGTAAATCAAACAATAACCTGGATCAATCTTTCAAATAGCATAAAATACATCATTCCGAATCGGTAATACATCCCAAATCCTTCCCGGATACTCCCAAAGTTCCTCATAGTGTGTCCCGCGAAGAGCGCCTACACCGTTCGTGATCGACTGCATGTTCTTGTACATTCTTCCCCTGATGGTGCACGAGTGTTCCGCCTGCCCGTGGTTGTGCCCATGAGCCTCGTCGTGCATTCCCCGCTGAGGAAAAGTCTCGATCATGGTGCAAATGTCTTGTATGCTGTACCCTGTAAACCGTTGTGAGCTAGAAGTGTTATTTGCCGCTGAGACCTGTAGCTGAGAGCTTAAATCAGCCGAGAGAACTTAGTACCCTGTAAACGGACTGACAAGGGGGGGCTCAAGTTCTCCAAGCCAGTGCCTCAATCTTCTCAGATACCCGAGTGTCATCATACTGCACTGAACGTCTTTGGCATGAGGACATCCTTCTTCAACAAGAAGCAAGCTTCCCAGCTGATTTAACTTTTGGAGGATGTTCTTGGTCTTGCTGCGCCTCATCTTATCAAACTTCTCTGGTCTTCTTGTTAGAGGAATGGTGGTACATCAATGGAAGGTATCAGCTTACCGACGAACCCTTGTAGAGGGAGGCCATTCAACTCAACCGCTTAGGCCTTGATAGCTCATTGCAAACAGTCTTCTGGTTGACTTGGACACCTTTTGTAAAGAAAACACCCACGAGACATACAACCACATCAGGGTGGTGCTATCCAACTTATTGACGGCCTTGTGGTCGTCAAGGTTGGCGCACCAAACCCTGCCTGCCATATGGAGTATCTCGGCACACTCCATGCGATCTGCTATGACCTCGATCTTCACAAAGAGATCGAGATCAATATGGCAGGGCACATACTGGTACTGCCCGTGGATGGCGTTGACTACAATGGCCAGCGCTACTGCGTCCCAACCATAGTCTGATGCTTCCAGGACAGATCCGACTGCCGGGCGCCGGAATCTAGAGTCGCAAAAAGACAGGAGAAGATCTTTGTCCACATGGATCTCGATCTGCAAGCCCTTCTTGTCGTGCTCTTCCGGGTATTCTTTGCCGAAGAGAAGGCCATTCCAGCCGCGCGCAGTTCCCGTTTCGTTATCGTCTATCACAGGAGAGGGCTCTGACTCTACCTCTGACTCCGTCACAGATCGGGCCACTCCAGAGTCAGAGGGTAGTGCATCTGGAACATGCTCTTCGTTCTTTATGTTCTCTTTCTCAACTGCTGGGTCTTCGTCGTCGTCGAATTCTTCTGTTTCATCCTCAGCATCGCTCGCCTCAGCATTGTCATTGATAAATGAGGGACAGGGATTCAAAAGGACTCTGGGAATAACATTTCTCGCCTTTGAGCTCAGAAGCACAATTTTTAAATTGCTGTCACAGGATGGATTGTACTTAACGACCTTCATGACGGACGGTGAATAGTCGTAGCTCTCTGAATGGGATAATTCGATGTCGGGGGAGAAAGAAGGAGAATGAAGGGGATGAAATGTTTGGGTGATTTGAGAAGAGACAAAGACGCCTTCTTCAACACTTTTAAATAATTCATATCTACAAGATTTAGATTGTAAAAGGATTCTTCGAAAATTTCAGGCAAAGCTTGTCAGGGCGAGAGAAAATCCGATAATATGCTTGAGCCCGAAAACAAGGCTGCCAACAAACAACGTATATGCATGGCTGTTGTACCACATGCAACGACTCGACCAATAATCCATCATTATTTGCGGAAGATTAAGTGAGACCGGCATATATCTGGTGGATCGCGGGCAATGGCACTACGCATCCTAAGGGAGGAAAGAAAACACAGGACCTCGATCCTAAATGACAAAAAGTATTTAGGTAATATAGCCGAAGCTTCGGTTGACTTTTGCTAAGTTTATGTGACACCCCACACCAAGATTCGCTGTTTTCTTGCCTCCTGAGTGGATCTTCGGCAAGAGAATCATGTTTGACAAAGACGAAAGAGAGAATATGATAGAACTTTGTGTTAAAATTGATCAGACGAAATCTATAATAATAAAACAACATCTACGAACCAGTGACCTTGATCGTAGAAGCCACACTCGGCACTCCATTCTTATCCATGACAAACAACATCCAATATCCCGGCAGCGCAACACCAGGATCACTAGGCACCTGGAACGAATACGAATTCTTCCCCGCGTTAGCCAACGTCAACGGAATACGGCGCTGGTCAGTGTTAACAGTGTGCGTAGCCGTTCCGTACCGCACCAGTGAAGCCTGCACGATAGCTCCCCCCGTTTGAACAGTGACTGTTCCTCCGACCTTGATGGAAGACACAGACACGGAGGTGATCCTGGGGCGTGTGGCCAACTTGCCCTTTGCGTCGTAGAGATAGGGGGGAGTGTAGAGTTGAGCGTCGAAGTGGTTGGTGTCACATCCGCCGCAGAGACCACCACCGCCGTTGAAGACTCTCCCGTCCGGGAGGAGAAGGGCGATACTGTGATATGTCCTCACTATGTTATTGGGCTTCATGAGCTCAAAGCCATCTTTGTCGGGATAGTACATCTCGGGTTGCAGCTGGGGCGTTGAGTCTTCAAACGGGATGGCGTATTCCTGACCACCCGTAATAAAGACGTTGCCATTGGGTAGAACAACAGAACTGTGGAAGACACGAGGGAAGAAGAGACCCTCACTCGCGTAAGCAACAGAAACGTTTGTACCAGGGTTTCCGACAGTGATGATGTGAGCATCAGTAGTAGCATCCGAGTCTTGATAATTCGGAGTTCCACCGTGAGTCAGGATCTTGCCCTTGACAGCGTCGAACATGATGGCGTTGCCACACATAGCATCAGGTGCAACACCACGATCAGAAGCCCTCTGCCCCGCAGTCTTGACATCGCCATTCTTCTTCTCAGTGTAGTACCAGTTCATATTCTTACTCGGCCCAGCCTGAAACACAGTGCCGCTCTTCCAACCAAACAGCCAAGCGTGGTTATCAGAGCGGAACAAGCCCTGCGCATCATCCGTGAGCATCTTCTGGACATCAGCCTTGTTGAGCAGCGTCCAGGTCTTCTTCTTCGGGTCGTACACCTCGCCGTTCTTGAAGGACGAGCCGCCGCTCCAGGATCCGCCGATGGTGAAGACTTTGCCCGTGGATGTCGTGGCGGAGGATTGATACCCGCGTGAAACTTGCATGTTGGGACCGGAAACCCACGCTTGTTGGACGGGATCGAAGAGGCTTGTGCGCTCTGCGTTGTTACCGCCTGTAACGACGAGTTGGCCGTTTCCGTCGAGGGAAATGCCCGGGCAGAACATGTCGTGGTTTGTCTCTGTGACTTGACGCTCTGCGACTTGGCCTGTTGCCGGGTCCCATGTTGAAGTGAGGGTTAGACCACCGGGACCACCGGACATGGTGTCTCTAGCCCAGGATGACCAGACGAGGACTTTGCCCGTGTTTGGGTCAACGGTTCCGGCGACGGGGATGATGGGGAAGTTGATGGTAGGACCCCAAGCGCCTTGAGATGCTTGAGGGGGAACGTAGTCGTTTGCTTGGAAGACATTGAGTTCTGCAATGCTCGTCCAAGGATTGCCATTTGCTTCAGTCAGAGCGACGAGCTTGACAAACCGTGCAGGTTGCGTGTCGAAATTGGCATACTTGACAGTCGAGTCACTATACCAATTGCCATACGCCACAGGCGAACCCCAAGTCTTGCCATCCTTACTCAGAAATACTTGATGCTGAGCAATATACCCATTCTGCGAGCCATCCTGTCTCGGCAGCATAGAAATACCATTGACGTTATAGCTCTTCTTCATATCAACAGTGATACTATGCGGCGGCGCAGGCTCACTGCCCTCCCACTGTGTATGCCACATGGTATCGCCGTTCCCATCGATAGCATTCTTGCAGTCATCCCCCTCGTGCACGCTATCACACGTCACTGACCACTTTTTGCGGTCGATCGCGGCGCTGTTGAAGGGCGCGGCTGCACGGAGACTCAGTATGTTTTCTTTTGCATCTCTCTTGAGGAGGGAGGAGGAGGAAAGGGGACGGACCTTTTCTGCGTTTAGTTGGGGACGGGGCTTCACGCGTGAGCTGAACTTGTTGTTGAGGGTGCTGGCTTTGGGGGGGATGGCTTGGACGTAGCCCTTGTTGAGCTTGGGGATGTCGAAGGAGGGATTGTAGCCGGGGCCGTTTTTGCCGCCGCCTTTGGTGCTGTCGGCATCGAAGGTTTTCCCGGATTGGTGGGTGATGAAGGATTTCTTGGAGGGCTTGGACTCCTTCTTGGAGGTCTTCTTTGAGGCCTTCTTGGCGTTGGCCTTGGAATTCTCGACTTTGGCTCGTGACTTGCCAGCATCATCATCGCCAGTGTGCTTTCCAGAGCTTCCCTTCTTGGAAGATGCAGTAGCAGTTGGTGATGCTGATGATCGAGTCTTGGAGCCATCAACTCTGGTGCGAGACTTGGTAGCATCATCATCTCCGTTATGTCTACCACCATCATCTTTGCCCTTCCCCTTGCCCTTTCCTTTTCCCTTGCCTTTGCCTTTGTCATCACCCGTAGGCGAGCTTGTAGGGGCTGCTGTGCTTGTAGCAGTAACAGACACTGAATCTGTTGCACTGCTGGAAGATGTCTTTGGTGAATCCTCAGGCTTCTTGCGAGACTTTGTAGCGTCGTCATCGCCGTTGTGTCGTCCCTTGTCATCTTTTTCCTTGTTCTTATCCTTGCCCTTTTGCTTGTGTCCGCCAGAGCTGGAGTCGTCGTCTCCTCCATGTTTGGCTACACTCGCAGTATCCTTCGACTTTGACTTGGCCTTGGGAGCAACTTCTGGCTTGTCGACAGGAGCTGGACCAAAGCGGACATAAGTGGGTTGCATGAATGGCTCGGCATACACCACCTCTTGAACATCATCTGAAGAGCCTGAGGGCGTATCGTCAGATGGAATTAATGGAGTAGCACCAGATGGCTCCGTAGGCGTATAATCAGAGTCATCCGTAGACTCATCATCAGAGCCATAAGTCTGCTCGATTCGCTCAACTCTTCGCGACAAAGCAGAAGCTGGAAATCCGATCTTCGGCTTTGCATTTCCAAATACAGGTAGTACAGAATTCAGATTTGTCTTTGATGATCCTGCTAGAGTCTTTGAAGTATCCGTTGTGTCATCTGAATCAGGTCGAGGAAGTGCATAGCCACCCCTGGGAGCTGAGAACACAGGTAGCACCACAGCGTCAGCGACGCCCAGGCATAGCGACAAGGCATAAAAGACCTTCATTTTGTGTGATCGTAAAAAAAAGGAGTGAATGAGTTGGTGACAATGCTTTGTCCTGGTAGGATTCTGTCAAAGGGGGAACAAAGAGCAGAACAAGAAACTTACACGACATTGTCAAAACATTTTATAAAAGAAGCCTCACGTACGAGTGTAAAGTGTATTAGTGAAGCTATACTAAATGCAGGAACATATAGAACCGTCGGGACCTTGCAGGCGGCTAAACCTTGCCAAGAACGTGGTGGTTCCAGGAACCCGGAGGAATGTAACTGTCTCCATTCTCACGGCCTCGATCATTGCATGTCATTCCTATCACAGAATGACTTAAACCAAGATCGGCAAGTGTCTCGGGCGAGGAAAGCTTAATTGTATGCTTGGAACCCCGTGTTATTCAATTGTTTTAGCTTTATCCATGTTCTCGGTCTCAGTTTTCCAGGTTCTACCCGAATACTCCAACGCTTTTTGTATAGTTCACTGTCTAGAGCTTCTAGACGCCAGGTCGGCCGCCAGACTCGATTACTCAATCTCGAAGTGGTAATAGTTGCATTCTTGAGTATTGGGCTTTGACAAATGGAATGAGGTGGACTTCTCTGTCGTGAAGGATCCAAACCGCCGGTAAGCGTTCTATGAAATATTCCGCCTCTACTATACTGTTTTATCCAACGATGATCATCCAATTTATACCGATAATTGTTTATTCCCATGGTAGTATACAGGGTCTAACGGTGATACCGAATAACTGGTATGATGAGCGATGGCTTCGTCCCGTGAGCGTTCCTGATGTTTGGGGGACAGCTTGGAAGCTTGAATGCCGGCTGCCGAATGCGCATAAATCTGTGTATACATCCTGTTTACGTGTCATATTTATATGTTTAGGTCTGCAAACCTCTCCCAACTATTGGATGTTCAAGATCCGTCATGTGCTGTTGAATCACATGGACATGCAACCATCACTTCTCTTGCTCTCCAGAACCACAGCTTCATGTTTCTACTTAGAGCTCGAGCTCTAATCGAGGAACAAGCTCAACTAAAAGCAGCTGCTAACTTGGTAGCTTCGCCAACGACTCACTTTGAGTGGACGACACAATCGAATGAAGGCATTAGACGCTACTAGATCCAACAAGCAGATGATAGGTTTCCCCTTAGCCCTGGGACTAGCCATCAGCTAACTAGCATACTTTCATCAGCTTGACAGCTTCTATTCCCAATCCGATAAATAAGCGTCCGAGCGTTGGTAAGGCCAACACCGGGCTTGATACCAAGCTACTGGACTGGAGAGCTACTGGATATAACATAACGAGAACACGCGCGCGCTCCGGGGAACCCAGTCCAGGCGAAGGGGACTTGCATAAGCTCTTAACCCAATGTGAGCCACAAGGCACTCTGGAGCTAGAAAGAAGATGTTATTGAGAGTCATGCTTAAAGGTCTAGCTTTTCTTTAACGAATCGTAAAAGCCACTGGGTGACTCTTGGCAGTCCTCGTCGAATGGGCTTACTTACATGAAGCCATAACAAAAGGCAATACATTATTATAGCATTCCAGGCTTGAGCAAGTTACTCAAGGCGATTGTATTGAGGGTTTACTCCGTCACAGCCTTCTCGACGACCTTTCTCCATTAGCCAACTACAATCATAGCCCGGCAGATATATACCCTTCAACATCTGACTGACATACCCTGCAGATCCATCAAAGATTCTTAAGTGATTGAGACGTCTCCATTACCTGCTCCCTCTCCTCTATACTGGCTGAAGTAAGCGTGGGGTCTCCAGAAAGCGTGGGGTCTCCAGATCAGCCTCCTTTCCCGCTGACTCGCCATCAACTTTGGCATAAGGCTGTAAGCCGCAAACTTCCACGCCATTATCGTCCTTCTAGCCAATGATCTTATAAAGTACACATCACCTCGGGTGACTAGGTTGGCATGCAACTTGATATGTGGGAACACACACGGAGCTTTCATTAAATACCGAAGCTAACATCGATCTCTCTGTAGTGTATCTCGCCAAGAGCCTCCAAACTCCACCAACAGTCCCGTAGACATACCATGTTCTACCAATCTCAGATACTTTCACAGATCCCCTGTGACTTGGTCAATACCATCAACGCACTCGCACTTATTATGCTCACACTCACAGATTTCCTCCTCTGTATCCTCCCACACACTCTCGTCCTCGTCCTCGCTTTCCCACTCTTCATCATCAGAAACCTCCAATCCCTGCTCTCGCATGATATCCTTCATCTGCATAGCCGCCATCCGACAGTCATCGTCAACTTCATATCTGTACCCATACATATACATGAACCCCTTGGCATCACCCCATACTTGATTCACAAACCCTCTCTGCGCGGGGGAAAACGCCTGCTCGCACTCGTTTGGTTCATGGTATCTTGTATGACGGTCAAAGTGCTCCTGGAACCGGGTTCTTTAGCCACTGTGCGCGGTGCTTTCCTCTCAAAATCGTGACAACTTTACGAGTCTTGATCCCAGCATCCTCTGGGTGTTCCTCGTCATGACGAATCTTGGCCCTCTCGACCATTTCGTCGAATTCTATGCCCTCGTTCCTGAGCCACTGTAACTCTTCCTCCGACCAGGGCTTTTTCCCTATATCAACCGAAGGGAAGCGAGTTGATTTGTACCTCTCAAAGCGACATCTCTCGTCGGCTGACCACTTGGCCTGTATGTCGTGTTTGAAGTATGGCAAGTCGTGCCTGATGCGCTGGGGGAATGTCGATCTCTCCTTTATCTCTCGACCCAACGGAGGGCCCCATATTCCGACTTCAATCTGCTGTATCGAGTGCCCGTTTTGCCGGAAGTGTGCGACCCGGGATCCCATACTGTTCACGTATGTCCCCTTCGCACTTAATACTACTGGGGCCAACTTCGGCCATGTAACCATCCTGTGCGATATTTCCGCCGATAACATTGCATATGTAGTTCGGCGCAAAGATAACGTTCTTTAGTACAAGCTCGCCCATATTCATTTCGCCCTTGAGGCCGGGTCTTCTGTGGGGGGAACGCTCAGTTTTGAGTATGACAGTACCGACACCGTGGGCCAACGTATAGTGCTCCGGGTTGAGTACCACCCATGGTTTGTAAACTTGACTGCATTACTCCACGGCTCATCACGTGTATGGTAGACGATGCTGCTGAAAGCCATGTAATCATCCTCAAACCATTCCCGGTCCCTGGTGGTGGTAGGATGAGCAATTAGCAGCTAGTTACCCCACTCCTCGCAGGATCACTCTTACTGAACATTTGACTCGGGTGAATATACCCAGGAAGAACAGAGTTGATCATTCTCGTGTGTTGGCCTCCGATGACATGACCGGAAACGTTTGAGGCGATGGTATTGGTCCATTGATTGATGTAATGAGTATGTTTGTGAGATGAAGGAGCAGAGAAAGGGGAGTATAAGTATGAGATAAAGGTCAAAAGACACATGCAGATCATGGCACTAAAGCACAGTATGATCAAAAAAGACGAGTTATGTCATAGCACAAGAAAAAGTAAAAGGTATGACGTGCAGTTACTGTGAAAAGTATTTTCAACGCCAAATAACTTAAGCCATAGTAGATCAATATATGTAATAATGTCAAATATACAACAGTTCAACTCCTCAAGCGCCAATGGGTATCAGCGTGCCATGCCATGCTAAGTCACTTGGGCGCCAGACCACAATACATATAATGTCCATCCAAGTATCGCTCGCTATAATATGTAGATGTTCCAAAATTGCGTATGCAAACGCATAAATATCATATAGATCTTTGCATCATTTATGTGAAGCATCACCACCTTTGAGTAGTCCAACCTGTCTGTCATGTTCACTTCGTAACTGCTTTTCTCCGGTCGGTACAAGTGTCTTCTCTTCAAGCCCCGCGTCGAACGCGGGATCGCCGGCGCGGAACTTTTCGCGAATGCCTTCTATGCCTGTTGGGGATATCGGTAATGGTGACTCGGAGGCTCGGATGGCGTCTTCTGGCCAAAGAATTCGGTTTGCTTCCTCGACAGTGAGAGGAGGCTCATCAATTGTGGTTATGGGTGGTGCCGTGGTTGGAGGCGGTGGTGGGTCAAATAGGGCCTGCCGAGGGGTCGTCGGAGATCCGATGCCGGTGGATCTTGATGTTGGTGTCCCGGTCCGGGCCCGTGGTGTCCGTGCGGGGCTATCCGTGATCTGCGCAGGGTCTGACGATCCCTGGTAATCACGGCCCCTGGTAGTTGTGCTTGCAGTAGCAGCTGATCTTGGAAGGGATGGAGTCACCGAAGTTGAGTAAAGACTATCACTGTCTGAATCGGAGTCTGTGTAGCCTCCTTCTGTTTCAACGACGCTGTGAAGAGTGATACCGTCTGCAGTATCAGCTGGCGTGCGCTTCAACACTTCCGATTCATCTCTGAGAACCTTCTCTTCGTTGGTGTTGGGGCCGATCGGTATGTGACTGCGAGTCGCTGTTCGTTTCCGATCCATGCGGAGAATGTTCCTCATCAAATACAGTTCATGCTTCTTGTAGGTCTCGTAGTATGCGCGGTTGATCATGGCTGCTGTGTGAAGATCATCGATTTCA
The DNA here is from genome assembly GCA_013396255.1 of Fusarium sp. NRRL 25303. Taxonomy (NCBI): domain Eukaryota; kingdom Fungi; phylum Ascomycota; class Sordariomycetes; order Hypocreales; family Nectriaceae; genus Fusarium; species Fusarium sp. NRRL 25303. The sequence continues at coordinate 88,928 of JAAOAY010000123.1, forward strand.
TCCAGCTGGCATAAGATACGAAGACGAACAATTTCAGGGAACTCGGTAGCAACGCTGTAGTTCGGATCAGGTGCAGCCATCCGATCAAGGCCTTTGTTGAGCTGGGTCTGAGGTTCTCGTTCTCTGTGCTTCGAGAGCCCCCAGCCATGGCTCTTCCCACTAATATCGAAGAGCGTCAAGCCCAGCACACTATTATAGATATCGCTGATAGCAGAGCGGAACATGGGCCCAGGATCACACACGCCTCGATGGACGGGTGTTGGCGGTGCGGGAATCCTTCTCAAGGCATCAACAATCTGCGCCAAACTCTTCGACTGCGGCTGTGCCCTGGGCAAGTGAGACAAGACATCTGGTGCCATGATATGAGGCAGCAGGTTCATCTCATTGTAAAGTAGCATCAGCCATCCGAGGTTTGTGGCATCACACCAATGGCTGCCCTTGGGACATCTTGGTGTACTCGTCAGCATCGTCGGTGGTAAACTGTCCGAAGAAAAGCTGGCTCGTGTGTCCAATGAAAGCTCTTCCGAGCCTTCCAACGTATTGTGTGTTGGTTCCCGCATGTATTCTCGGATAGTACTGACGCAGCACTCATGAATTTGTGCCATCTTTGCGCAACGAACAGCCCAAATTTTATCCTTAATTTTCTGTGGCCAGGGTTTAGCTAGTAGTTCTTTCTCATCCACGAGGTTCAGAATCGTGGTTTTCGACATGCGCGAGAACAGTCGACGGAGTCCAAATGCGTAGCTGATGACCAAGAGCCCATCAGGCATGTCATCAGCACCCTTGTGCATCCATTGTGGCAGCCATCGATGTTCAACGATGAGTTCCAGGGGTGAAGTACTCTTGTATCGCATGCAACACTCGGCGATAGCAACGAACTGCTCGAACTCGATTTCTCGCGGAACCATTTCGTTGTGCATGTGTGCTGCGTGTAATAGAATCTCCAGAGAACCCAGGTGGTTCAACTCAACCTGCGGCATGCGATAAAGTTTGGCTTCGGAACTATCCTTGCAGAAGTATTTTGTTGGGGGTAGTGGGAGCAGTGTCGATATATCATCATCGTCGTAGAGATGGAGACTGCTAGAGTGCCCTGCAAACATGCGCGCAAAGATAGGTGACGTCTCAGCGAGCATGTAAGACGAGACTCGAAAACGTAGTGCTGGATCGCTGTGGTTACATCCAGGCGCATTGTTGGCGAACTCTAGTATCGCATCGCCGCGCTGTGAGATTGCAAACTCTTTGATTGTCCGGTCAGGTGAGATGCCGGACTCTCCTGTCTGTAGAAGCTGTCTGATCTCGTTCAACTCCTGCCTGATTCTCTCGTAATCGTAAAAGCGCATTTCATATTTCGGAAACTACAATTTGTCAGCTGTTGTCTCGTGCATATTTGACCAGGACCACACACGAATTGGGGATCTGCCGACATGACCCGAGTTACACTGGCATTGCGCATTCGCTGCACAGCCTCTTTTCGGAAGCGCTTATTCGTGAACAAGGCTTCCACCTGTTCCGGCGTTGCATCGCGCTCGTTGTTCTTGTAGGTCTCGATTAGACTCGTGCGGCAAGCATCGGCAAGAGACTCGAGGTAGTTCTTCCAGTCGCGCACAGAGGACAGCCAGGCATCAGTCTGATGTATGCTCTTTCCAACGCTCCCGGACACAACCTCTGCGAGACTTCTTCCACTGAAGGAACTCCTTGTGTCATAAATCTGGCCAGGACTTTGCGGAGACTCGACGGTTGAGTCACGGCGGGGGAGGTCGCCACCATTACGAGAACCGCGACCGAGTTCTTCTGTAAGAATATGTCGACATAGCGTAGCACATTGCTCCTTGTATTTTGTAAAATCTTTGTAGGCCGAGTCGACGTGGTTGGGCGTAGTTGGAAAGTTGCGGGGCATCCGCTGAAGAATGGTCTGTAGTTGCCGGATATGAGTTTCTTGGCTTTCTAAAGGGTTCGTGGAGTGGCTATCTGGAGATCGGAGGTGAAGGTCGAGGTCGGAAGTACTAGTTTCGGGGGCATGTTGACTGATTATTTTGATCTATACCAGTTCGTCAGTATGAGTCCTCTGATCATGAACTTGACTAGCATACCCCTCGTCTCGGGATCTTGTTGATCAATGACTTCCATTGTCGGCCTCCTCCGGGCGGAGGGCCATCGCTGGAGGTTCTTGAGACCATATCGACCCTCATGGATAGATTAGAATGTTTGTCGCCGGTTGGGACGGAGCTTCGGAGGGAGCGCATCAGGCCGCGATGAGGAGCGCAGCGTCAATGCCAGCGCCTGACCACAGCATTGTAGTCACAGCGTGGCAAAGAGGTGCCTCGCTGGAGGGTGGCGTATGTGGGATTTGTAACGTATTCGAGATGCTGATTAGGTCTCTCGCTGTTTCGTATATGTAGAGTCGAAGGCGTTGTTGGATCGTCCGTACAGCCGGGGTTGTCGGATCTTTGGTGCGACGTTGGTGGAGGGTTCCAGACGGCTGGAACTGGTATTGCCACGTTCAGACCAAGCTCGTCTGGGAAGATTAGGCGCGCGAAGGCGTACTCGCGAGTCAAGTGAAGGCTGTATCTGCCGATCGTAACAGCGAGGTCTTGTAGTCGGTGATTTGCGTCTTCAGTTATTGTCGTCGTCTTGAGATCAGAGTCAATGCAAGGTCAGGATCGGGACCCGGGAAGTCATTGACAGAAAGTGGAGGACGCTTGGGTCTTAAAGGTGGGTTTAGGACTGTCCCTCGGCCTCTGGCTCTGGCTCTGGTCGGACGGAGTCTGGGGGTTCTGACTGACGAAACTGGGGTTGAAAACTGGGGCAATCACAACTTGGCGTCTGGGCCTTTATTAGCGGGCGCCCATAAACTCTTAGTTTCTCTTGTCAACAGTGATAGAGGAGAGGGGTCGCAAAACGAATGCGAGAGACGGTGAGAGGAGGTAAAGGAAACAAATAGTAATTTGAGTTGGAGAAGATCTGCTTCATAGGATTGGCACAGTACTGACCGTTCCGACTGAGGCAGATGAATTGAGTTGAGCAACGGTAAGAGGCGCCTAATAGAAGAAAGTATCCATGATACGGTACTTACCTACAGAAATTACACTGTTAGAACTGATGCAATTAGCATGACATTTATGGGAATGCAATGCCTGCTTGTTCAGTGGATCTCCTATCCCCAGCAAGTTTGTTGCTGCAACTGGCGCAAAGAGGTAAGATGCATTGCGGGGGAGGAGTCTCAAAAACTTACTCACTCACTCACTCAATCTTATCGCGGTATAGGACTCGTCAAGGACTCATCAGTGGACTGTGAGATGAATACTCTCAATTACCTTATATATCAGTGACTGGGCTGTCTTGGAATACTCCTTAAAGTCCACCAGCTTGTCTCTTGCTATTTATAAACTCGTTTTGGCCAACTTCTAAGACTTCCTTTTATAACAGCATGTGATGTGAAGGTCCACAGCCCAGGCAAGGGACTTGTCAATCATATCTGCTCATCAAAGTTCCCGTCACAGAGCAATCATAAACCAGCACAATAGATGAATACGATGTTCCCTTTTTGTATTCTATGTCGGCACATTATACTCCGTGTCAGCTTTTCAGCAGAGCAGGCATCAAAAGCTGCATGGATGAAACATGTACACACGGTACATGCATCGTATTCCAGGCAACGTTTAACGGTCAGAACCATTGATAGGCGTTGAAAGCATAACAAGCCATTTGACAACTGCCTCATTTCATGCGATGATATCATTTCTGTAGCAGAATACGGCCGATTTCTGTTGCCAGGGCTAGGCTACCTACCCTCGGGGAGCACAGGACTTTAGAAGAGGATGCCAAAATAAACTCAGTAAAGAGTCCCCTAAAACTTAGGTTAAGCTTACTTAGATCTTTTTATTACCTGGGATAAAAGTCCTAAGCTTTCTGGCCTGCCCCTGGCTACTGCATAACACATGACACAGCAAGTTCATCTTGGTGCTGCCCTTCACATGGCGATGAGACAAGCCGCAGCCGACGCATTTGTTCAGTAAACATATTTTATTTCTCGGAACCCGATAATGAAAATCTGTCAGCTAATGACTTGCTCCTGTACGCTATTGTTAATCCTTTGTGAATTTGAAAGTGAACAAAGTCTGATTTAATAACCTTTTTACTAATAATGGGAATTTGTGGTCGGATTGAGCCATTCGATCTCACTTTCTACACTAACTACACGTCATGCCAGGATTCACGATTTCGATGATATTTTCAAACTAGTAAGTCTTTTTTAAAAATTGCAATTTACCATGGTAAAGCAGTCAGTTGATGTCATTGTGGTTCGTAAATCTCATCATCTTCTTCCTCACCCTATACTCACTCACTCGCCCCTCAAGCCTTTTCACCAAACACAAAAACAACTCTATCCCTCCCCTTATCACCCCAACCCGCTTCAACATCCTCAATCCTATACTTCTTCAACCCCTCATCTCCCAATCCCACAAGAACTTTCAACATTCCCTCCGTCTCAACCCCCAGCTCCCTCGGATCCCACGCGCCCGGCCCCGAGCCCCGCACCGTGACATCTCTCCTTCTCAGCCCCATCGCCGAAATATCGCCCATATCGCCCGCCATAGACCCAATGTTGATCCACGTAATGGGATTCTTAGCACTAGCTGTGGTAGGACTCAACAGGAACGCATTCGGCCATGGACCGTAGAGGAAATCGAGAACAATGTCTGCGTCTGCTGCGGCAGAGAAATCTGTGGCGTTGGGTTCTTGAAGAACAACGCTGGCGTCGAGATCGAGCTTTGACAACGCGTCTTTGTTGCGGGCTGCGCCCACGACGGTTGTAGCACCGAGGTGACGAGCTACCTTGATAGCGATCTTTCCACTGGCGCTGGTGACGCCGTTGATGAAGACCTTGTAAGGTTTGCCCTCCTTTCCAGTCCAATCAACACGCTTCCTCAACGCCATCCAGCTCGCCATGACGGGGTTGACCATAGCAGCTGCGACAACAGGGTCTACGCCCTCGGGAAGCTCAACGATGTTGTGAGTTGGCGCATTGACGACCTCGGCGTAACTGCCCTGCTTTGTGCCCAACAGGGAAAAGTAGACTTTCTTGCCGGTTGAGACATCAATGCCTACGCCGTCAACACCGGGAATGTGGGGGAGTTCAGTAGCAGTGTAGTGTTTTCCCGCTGCGCGTGTGCGGACGAGTTGATGAAGACCTGCAGCGAGGACCTTGATCTCTGTCTCGTCGTCGTGAACTGGAGCTGTGGGAGGGGGAACTTTGATGGACTTGGGAGGTTGACCCCATTCCGTGACTTCAGCTGAAAGCATGCTCATCGTGATAGTGTATCCGTGAATGTGTTAAGACTCTTTACGTGAGAGTAGAGCGAGATATGAGAACAAGTGTAAGGAACACAATGACCTTGAAGTGGAATCATCCCGACGTCTTTATACTTCAACTTACAGACCGGATCTACCAAACGGCAACTAACGGAACCAATGTGTCAGCACTATTTCAGCCTCTCAAAGACAACCATGGCCCTTAGTAATGAAACCCCTCTATTGATAAGCTCTCGGGAGTCAACAAAATTACCGCGCGAGAAGCTGCAGAGTCTTGGATAATACATCATGTAATCGTGCTTTGCGTCTCAGATTGACGGAACTTCGGCACCGTCCCCACCGATTTTGGCGGTTATACGGAATGAAAAGGGCGATAAATCGTAGAGTAGTCCGAGTTATTATCTGATCCGGAGATCATCACCGCGGACCTCCGAGTGGAGACCGCGGGGATGGCGAATGCTTCATCATCAGTTACCTACTGACTGATTTGAAGAAGATGGGCCAGTCTTCGCAATTCGAGAAACTAATATGCATTAAAACTTTCATTTATCTCTTTTCTGTGCTTCGTTACATCTGCCCATGCTTTTTTACTGACAACCATCTAAAAAAAACCGCTTGACCCTTCTTTGCCCATGCAGCCTGTAAGGATATGAACCGCTGTCCTGCCCCCCCCTAAGATGGACTTGTCTTAAATGCAATTGCAGCTGTGTATATAAAACGCCTCCTCCCAACCGGCCATGTGTAGAAAGACGCCAACGCCTCTTCGTTTCCATGTGTGCTTGCAACCCAACCAACCGACCGACCAGCCAACCATTCATCCATCCATCCATCTTCGCTCTCATCTAGCCAGCGGATCCGGCCTTGTTGTCCTTCTGCTCTTCCATGCCGCTCCCGACGTTGCCAATCTGTATGTCAAGTCCGCAGACCGCTGCGTTATAAATGCTATGAGTAACACCGTTGGACATCAATCGTACACTCTTGCTACATATGTCAATATCTGGGAACCATCCAGAATAATCTCCAATGTGCCAGCTCCCCCCTTCATGCTTTTAGGCTTTTCAGGTCATCGTGAATCGTTGATTGCGTGTCAACATTGCAAGTTGCCTTATCCAAAATGACAAACTGCCGGTTAAGATCAAGGTCCTGCTTACAGGCTTCTCCCAAAGACACTCTTCAAGGGGACTGTCGACATGCCTCGTCACTTCTCAGATCGAGATTATCACTTAACCGCCCTTTCGTTCCGACTCGTGCTTGGGGGGCTGCTCGCTATTTCCTTGTTGCCCGTTGTTGTTGGCGCCCTTCTTTTTTCCCTTGCCTGCTTTTTGCCAACCGCCGTCGGCTTCACTTCTAGCTCCGCGAACGTGGCCGTTTTCTCGGGCTCCGTTGACCTTTTGAGAACCCGACTTCTGGTTCTTCTGAGACTTTGTACCCTCTTGAGGCTCTTGAGTTCGCTCTTCGGTTTTCTGGCTGGACTTTGGTCCATCTTCTCTTCCTGTCTTAGGACTGTTCTGCTTCTCTGACTTCCAAGGTCCATCCTTTCGAACAACTGTGGGAGAAGGAGTGCGGTTCTCGTAAACTGGTGAAAGATGAGCAAAATCTTGACCAACTGGTGGTCTGTTGATACGGTTCTCAGCAATGGCAAGATCAAGAGGAGCAATCATGCCATTCTGCTGACGCGACATAAGGCGTTGGCGTGTCGAAGGGGACAGTCGAGAGTTTGCTGCCACCACCGGGTCCTGTACGATATGGGGACTTGCCATGTAGTAAGCGCTCATCATCGCGATACGATCGCGAAATGATGGATCGTCTGCCGTGGATGGAGCTGCAGCCATCATTGGGGCAGCGGAGCCATTGGCCACTGCAGGAACCGGGTTGTAGGCACCTTGTTGGTTCATAGCTGCTTCAGGTACAGCCTGCGGCATGACGGGTCCATCAACCGGAAAGCTGGGAACACCATTTGAGCCGTGAATCTGCAGAGGGTTCTCAAGGTTGGTCGACTCATCAGATGTAGTGCTACCTGTTCCCGAAGGTGGTTGGCGTGGGCTTTGAGTCACGCTTGTCTTGAGACTAGATCCATTAACAACCAATGGGCGCGAAAGGTTCTTGTTTTGACCCCCAGGGAAAGGGCCTTGTGCCAAAGGTGCCGATGACGCAGTGGATGAGAAATTCCGTGCATGGCCCAAAGGTGAAGGCGATCGGGATGTCCTCTTCATTCGGCGGTCGAGAATTGTCTGGGGAAGTTGATCTGTTGAGAGTCGTCGTCGCCCTGGGCTCTGACCGGAGACATCCCCAAAAGCAAGACCATTCGTCACAGCTTGTGACTGAGGCTGCTTGCTGGGACTTGGGCTTTCTGACAAATAAACAGAATATTTGCCCTCTTCCGACTGTGGTGAGTCCGTGTGTGCCTTGGGGGTCTCGTCGAAATCTGTATCATCAGACATAAAGCTTGGAATTGGGTTGCCGTTAACACCTCGAGAATGGCTTGGACCATTGTAAGATTGGGCACCGAAATAACCGGGAGCTGCTTGTGCTGCAGACGGAGATCGGGATGCGGGCTGCGAGTGTGAACGAAGAGCACTATTGGATCCTTGGACACCTGTTTCGTTATTTATACCATTTCGCTGAAGCGGGCGACGAAAGTCTTGGGTAGCACCCGAGGTACTAGCAGGAGACGAGGGATACGTTCCATAACTTGCGCCCGCTTGGGGGAAAAAGGGCGTGCCCAAAGTCATTCCATACAGAGCATACAAATCTGGTCGAAGAGGAGCGCTGAGCGGCGGATTATCAAATGAATTTGTCCTGGAACGATCTGATGTCTGTTGAGGCTGCTGCTGGCCAGATCCTGTACTCGTAGACATCCTCTGTTGTTGCTGCTGTTGACCCATCGCTTGAGCTTGAGCTTGAGCTTGAGCTTGAGCCTGAGCCTGGGCTTGATGCTGCATAAATGCTGGTGATTGACTGGCATACAATAGTCGCATGTTCTCCTGGTGCAACGCCATTTGAGTCATGAGATCCTGCTGTGCGTACTGAAACTGAAACTGTTGGGTTTGGTACCACTGTAGATCCTGCGCCATGTTGACCGGCTGCATAAACATATTGTTGTTGTTGTTGGCGTCGAACTGTGGAACACCTGCAGATGCACGTCGATTCGAGTTTCCGCCTCGGTAATTATTGTTATGTCGTCCGCCACGGTGGTTCCCACGACCTCCGCGGCCTGAATGTGTCTGCGAGGAGCTCCTAAGCAGAGCAGGTCGAGGTTGCGGTGCCGGCCGAGACCATACTCTTTCCTCCTCTTTAGGGAACACGTATTGCTCGCATGCCTCCTCGAAGTTTGCTACCGAAATCAGGTCAAATGCTCGACGTAACTCCATATGTAAACCGCGAAAAGAATAGTCATCAGCGGTGTTTCCGAGGTTACGAGAAGTATTGAACGGCTCCTCCACGCAGAGCTGATTGTTGATCGCATAATGCCACTTCTTTTCGTGCTTTGTGATCAGTTTGCCCTGCCGCACCGAGAGAACGTGCTTATCGTAATCAAACTCGTGGGCGTAAAAGCGAAAGAACTGAAACAAAAGCTCCGCAGTAGACGACTTGTTCTTTTTTCCATAACCAGCCAGTTTGTCAATATCGTCCGCGAAGTCGGGGGTGGTGCCGTCGGGTTTGGGTAACTTGTGTGGCGACTGATGCAATGCGGGAAGAACGGGAGGGCTGCGCAGCTGCAGGAACGCGATAATCAGGCAGATCCATGTGTAGGAACTCAGTGTGCCACCAAACGCTATTAAACCGTTAGACAAGTTGAAAGGGGTGGCAAAACAACATACCGGCATCATTGACTATTCTTCTCCGTGTCCAATACTTTATAATCATTGCAAGCTCTCGAACTCTCGGGTCAATATCGATATATGTTCGAACCATGCGTGTATTTTCGAGCGCAAGGGTATTGTTGACATTCATATCGCAGGCAAGGCCCAGTTCAGGATCCCAGATCTTGACGATGGGCACCTTGGCGGCCGAAATACAGACAACCTTCTCCATTCCCCCTGTTGATGTCAGCGAGTTGTTGACGAGTTGGGAAAAGATACATACGCTTTGCTAGGAGGTTGGCGATCATGCAGACATCCTCCAATTCGCGCCATGCGGTTGTGATGCAAATGTCCACTAGATAGGGTTAGTCTGTAAATCATGCAGATTGAGGGTGTGGGCGTACCATCAGAATCATCCGAACAAAGAAGATTCCCAGAAGACCCAAAAAGATTTACGCGGATATCGTGGCCTGGCCATTCGTCGTTGAAGGTCTTTTCGAGCTTTGAGACTAATTTCTTGCGATTCTCCTCAACAGCAGCGGTGGGGAGTAATCGGTCGTAGACCTCTCTCATATCTGTCGCCAATTTTCGCTCTTCATCCTCGGCCAACTTGCTCTTGACCGTCCTCAAGTCCAGCTTTTCCAGACGATCATTGCCGACCGAATACGGTATTCTCCTCCGAGAATTTATTTGGGCAGTCTCGTATTTGCAACTCGATATTCGCGGCGGTAAAGGCTGAAGCGAGGATAACGTGCTATGTGTCTCAGAATAAGCTGATCGCGGGGAATGGTTATTTGTCCCCGTGGGCGACGGCTCGCGGTCCTCAAGTGAAAATTGGCGAGCGTGCTGGTGAGGCGTCGAGGGCACTGAACTAGAGTGGGACTGAGCCGAAGGTGCGGACCGTCGGGGTAAATGCCTCGATGAGTCGGCGGCCTGCTTTGAAGACATTTTGGACGGAACCTCCTTGGAGGCGGCAACCGATCGACTCTTGTCTAAATTCTGATGTGACCTACTCCCATGGCCTCCAGCTGTGCTCCCCTTACCGGAGGCGTCTCTTAGCGACACCTTGCTAGAAGATCGCGACCGAGGCGCTGCCTGGATATGAGGAGCAGAGATGACGGGAGGGAGTGGCGGTGTCTGCAGGCCGCCGCCGCGGGATGGGGAGATGAGCTTATTGTAGTGGAGGAGTTGAGCGTGGTAAATGTTGGACTGCTGTGGGAGGAGAAAGGGGAGGAGATCGAGGTGAGAATGGAATTGTGTGGCGGACGGATCGGGGAAGAAAGAGCCCTCGACGGCTGAAGCGCTGTGAGTACTCGTCGCCGATGGTGTCGTCGGATTCGGTGTGCTCGATGATATCGTCGAGGCAGATGTCCAAGGACTGGAAGGATAAGGATGTTGAGGTTCGGCCGTTGTGGTCTGGGCGTCCATATGGAGCAGCGAGCGAGCCCCGGGACGGTTCAAGTGATTGCGGGGACCGACGGCAGTATGCGTGACGACGTTTGGGTGCGTCTGGGCTCGTGGGGATCTCTCTTTGCTCGGTGACGGCGAAAGCTATGGAATATGGAAAATGGAGCAGCAGGAAAACGTCGTTGTAATTCTGAGCGCTGGAGAGGGTCTCAAGATCTCAGCATGCGATCCAATGCCGAACAAAAGTCTATCGTGAAAGCCAGGGGGCGAATCTCAATCTGGTCGCTGAGAGGCGCTGTTCCTGGGTGGGAATAGCGAGAGGCCGTGGAAATGGGAAGTTGTACGGAGCAAGAAAGTACTGTAAAACGAAGCGAAACGATAGCGTATACGACCGAAAGGCAATGGCGAACAAACAAGGGGCGCCGAGTGCGAGTGCGAGTCGAGAAAGGTGAGGAATTGCAGTTGCAGTCGGTATAACAACAATTTCCCGGGGCGCGGGATAATGATGGAAATGTAGGATTCGAGAGATGGTGAACAGTACAGTGGACAGTGAGTGAACTATGGACGTGTCGGAGACGCTTGTGCTTGTGTCTGTGGGGGGGCTCTTTGCCAAAAGGGGGCCGCTCGGTGCGAGGGACGCCGGTTCACCTCGACTCGTCTCGTCGGGGGGAGGGCGAAACGACGGTGCTCGCTGTATCGGATCAGGGCGTTGAAGGGATCGGGTATAGCAGAACAGAACAGAACAGGACCAGAGCAGCTCAGATGAAAAGAAGCGTAGTAGAGTTGATAGTAGAGAGAATTATGAAGAAAGAAAACAGAGACAAAGCAAGATTGGAAAATGCGGATGTGTATGGGAATGACAAGAGATGGCGTCTGGCGGGATAGACATGGGACATGGACATGGACATGGAGAGCCCGTTTGGTTTAGTTTAAGTTTTAGTCTGAGGGAGAGAGATCAAATCAATCAATCAAGACAAAAAAGGCGAGAGAGAGACCTAGACACTGAGAAACTGAGGTGGTCCTTCTGATCTGAGGGGACATAACCTAACGATACCTCGTTACGGTAGTCGTTGTTATTGGGGACGGAGACGCAGCACAGGCCTTCTACAGGGCACACGGGGAGTTTTAGTTAGTGCACCAGGTACCTAGGGGATCTGAGGTGAGGGTGTGAGGTGCAGGTCGCACTGTACCTGGGACTCGGGCATTATTATGTGCAGCTGTACTGTAAATAGTCCACACCTCCGAGAGCATAAGCTCACCTGCAGGTAAATGGACTTATTCAAGAATGAGCTGACCTAAGCCCTATTTACTCTCTCGCCCTCACCATTTTGGACAATCTATCGAGGTGTATTTACGCACTAACCTTTGCGGCTGATGCTCGAGATTCACTGCACCCATTGGGTGATCACAGTGCTGAGTACAGTGTTTCTCCAGCTGGCCGCTGTTAACGCCAACTAGCCCGACACCTCACCGTCCGCCACAGCGAACAGGCCTTTGTAACCTTGAGAGAAGAGCGGGGATAATAGAGCAGCCTCAGCAGGGTCGACTACAAGCAAAGATCACAAAAGGGTCAATGTTTTCAGTAGACTGGAGGGATAGGAGCATTTGGCATGCGGCGGGTGACTTTGACAGTAACAGCCCAGGGCGCAGAACGGGGCGAGTCTCAGGGTCACCACCATACAAAATGATATCCATCTGATGAGAGAGAGGGGGGAGAGAGAGAGAGAGAGAGATCCACAAGCTAGCGCCCAGCTCGTGGCAGCAAGCCTCCGCAATATCTTTAGTTATTAGCAGTGAACCTAATGGAATTAAATAGCCCTGCCCTGCCCTGGTCTGGTCTGGCTTCTACTTCTGGATGGAATAATTCCAACCCATAGGACGCGAGAGTATCTTATTTCGATATACCGTGCGATTTGCCGATATTACTGACTGTCCTGGCCTCCACTAACAAAAAGAGTCGACGGCCATTAAATGTTGGGCCCAAAGATTGCCTCTCTCAGATCACATCACATCACATTAACCGCACCCATTGACGATACACTGTACGACACAACCTGTAGACAGCGTGCGTCGTCAACTTGTCGGATTTACAGCTGCTTCGCCCTCATGGCACCTCCTGGCTAGCGCTGTGTCAGTATCTACAGGGGAGGATACCGAGCAGGGACCCTGATTCTTGCTATGGAGTCTACCCCTGCCGCTGTACGGGCTGTATCCACTTGTCCTAGCCCTGGATATCCCCGGCTGGTGACTCCTGGCCGCTTGTGATGCATCCATGCCATGCCCAGGCTTGCAGATTGTTGTGCTGCTACCAACCACAAAGGTTGCATCGCACACAACTTTATGTCGAATGATACTTTGTCATAAAGTCACCACCCACCAGAGCATCTCGTTCCTGGGAGGGCGGATTCTGGACGTCGAGGGGCCGGTCCTCCAATTCCCCTCAAACTCAGGACCCCTTTGTGAGATGGGAATTCTGGGTTTGGGCACCACGAAGGGAATCGTTGATGGCAAAAATAACCCAACGTCGTAACAAACCTGAAGGGAAGTGTAAATGGACATTCACGGCCGGATATGTCCGTGGCGGGTACGGATATGGTGCCTTACTTGCCCTGCTGCTGAGATGCAGCCTCAAATGGAAGATGCTGTGTTTGTGTGGGGAAGATGCAGGTAAAGCTAACTAATCTGCGACTGTGATGATGTCGGCATGCGTGTGGAGGAGAACGTCCTCCCTTTTTGATGCATCTATAGACACGGATATGCCTAGGATCGAGATATTTGCACTGCAACAAATACGGTATCTCTCTTTGGCAAACTTGACTATCAGTACTCCGTAAGAACCTGATTGAATTCTGGTCAGGACAATATGAACATTGTTCTAGTGGCGTTTGTTGGCTCGCCTTAACCCCGTTTATACACATCACACCCAATCGTGATATGTCAAATTAACCTGAAGCAATTATCCACCTTTTGCTGGGCCGCGAACCAACATAACACGACTTGATCAACTTTGATCAATCATCAATGGCAACATCGGCTAATACGGGAATATTTGGTGAACACGCCCAACAACGGCCCGTGTGTTTGCCTCCGAACTCTAGTTATCCCCTGGACTGCCAGCACACATGGACGAACAGGTCCAGGGCGTGCTCTAAACTTTGGATAGACTGGACCTCAACATACTACGTACGTCCATACAAACAGCTCGCTCTCCGCCTCTCGTCATGCTTCGTGCAAAGGCTGAAGGGACCCCACCAAACTATTGAATCGAATTCTGCAAAATACCAAAAATCAACAAAATATGTAGCAGAACATCAAGAGTCTAGTGCCTGTTTCGCCCAGCCAATAACCCAATATGAGAATGCCGAGACACCCTCTCGTTCTCGACGGTAGGACAGAATAAGTTATCTTTTTGCAGAGGATACGCCTCACTCGTATCTTTACTTAGCATCTCGATCGGCTCTAGGGCGGCATTGAATTCTCCATCATGTCTCACCAAGAATCAGCCTCTTACTCTCTCAAACCGAAATTTCAGCGCCACTGCCATACCTTTGAGTCTCCCTTCTGGGCCACCAAATAACTCTGCTTGACCTTAGCGTATCCCTTTTCTGCCAATCTCAGGAACAAGATCAGCCTCAATACATGATATTTGCCTAGAGATACATATCGAGTTAAGCTCATCCCTTGCGCGTTGTCTTGGCCAATCTTACCCTCGGCGATCTGTTACGTAGTATATCCTTTTCTTCGTATCACCTGCGATACGGCACGTCTATACGATTTCCCCGTCCGTATCTATGTACTATTCCTGTGCTTCTCACTCAGGCCAAGTCAGGTCAGCACTGGACACGTCTTGGTCTCGGGAGATCATCCACCGGCCTCAAGCCACATCAAGGGACAGGGGAGGTCTGGAACTTTACCTTTCTCTGCCGTTCACCATGTTACAAGTGTTTATTTATTTTGTGGTTTTACTTTTAGCCATGTCTTTTCAGCTCGTCTCTTCTGTTGACTATGGCGCACACACTTTACAAGCAACTATTACCGCTACAAGTACGACCACACCTTTTTGAGGTCTATTTAGAGTCCGGGTTGCTCAGAGTTACCTAGTCGGTCGTTTCCTTCGGAGCTGAAGCACAGTGTGTCTCCCTGTGACCAGTCAAACGTCGTGCCTTGGCTTTGCTGGGGCCGAAAGCTGACTTCAAGCTGACGAGAGGTGGCTGTAAAAGTCACAGATTGCTGGCAAGTGCAAGCCATTCAAACTCAATTACTGTTTCCATGGATGATGTTGAAGCAGAGGCTGGCTGAGGTAAACAATTGGACCCCCGCTTACCTTTTCAAGCATGATCAAGGTCTTCTCTTGTTTCCCCACTTTCTCTCACGATATCATCATCTCGATATTTGGGCCAGACTATTACTTCACTGCAACAAGTATGTCTGTACGGTACCTGACGCTCACATCAGATGCGCGGCAGCCGAGCGGGTGCCAACTCAAATACATGATGATTTCTTAGCCTATCCGACAGTATCGGATGACTGCTCATTTATTGACCATCACGAGGCCAAACGCCCACAAACGCGATGCCTGCAATTCTCCAATCGACGTCATTTGTGATCCGTCTTGGACGACCAAGCGGTCGACGAGGGAAAGAAAAGAGGCACTGCTCTGTGCAACCGTACAACCACTCAAAATGCGCAAAGGATACCCCCGAAACGTCCCAAAGGCCACATTTCGCGGCTCGCTGCCGTTCGCTACAGCGGTCAAGAGCGTTTCATCACAAAGCCATCAAAAAAATAGACCAGGGTTTGTACGGGAAATCAATGCTCGTTTCCGTTGGCAGGATTGATTGCCATTGGTTGGAATGATTACCATGCTGCTGTCTTGCCAATACAAACGTCGCGGGTCTGGCTTGACACGCCATCAAACCGCGTTCAAGTGCATAGAACGGGCGGGCACGTTAGATCGGAAAACCAATGTCCATCTCTAGCTTCCACTCGACGCCTGTTTCTTTTGTCGACATGCTTGAACTACCGGAACTGTAGGAAACGGTGTTCCTCAGGAGTGTTGCATGACTGAGATGAAGCTTGATTTAAAAGTCCAAGGTTGGACATGCAAATGGTGGTGTCACCTGTAACCTCGATATACTGAGGAAGTGGCTCCTACATAATACAGGTCTCCAAAACCTTTCCATTAATACACGATGGAGGATGGGCGGAGTTTCCATTGGTGGCCGTTTTGTTGTCTGTGCCTTTTTGACTTCTGCGATGGGGACAGGGTGATAAGATCTGGCCATCCTTCTGAATGTTCGTCTTTTCACTTTGGTCTGCTACTCTGGGTTGTTCCAAATACTGACTTAACACTATAGCGGGCTCTAGGGCACCAGCAACGGTTGAGTTCGACTACGAAGCATTGATCTTCAATCCGGAAAACCCACAGTATATTTCACCGCGCCAATGGGGGAGAACCAGGACCTGTGTTCTTGCTGCACACCTAGACTGCATGAGAAGATTTCCTCCTTTTGACAAGCACGTTGTATTGAACTCCTTCACCATGATTTCCCACCCTCGGATTCCAGAAAACGGGAAAGAATGCTGGTTCTTCGACAGTGTTGCCTTGATATTTCCGGGGAGCATACCGATATCACATTGGACGCTCTTCGAGAACAGGCTCGAATAGGCGTGAGGGACTTGATTCGTGCACCAAACTTGGTAAATATCCTTTCTAGCAAAAAGGCAAGATATTTACACTTCGTGGTCGATCCATCAAATCCCATTTGGGGAATATCGACCACGTTCGAAAATGCTCGCTACCTTCAAGGCCTTTCAAACAAGGCTGGCAAGGACGCATTCCTGGTAGTCTCCGAGCCGCAGCAACTCTCGAGCGGAGTCTATCTCGCTTCAGATCACCTTGGGGTCAGGGCAATCTCCTTTGGTGAGACTGATGTGACACAGAGCTGCCACTATGAGCAGCCGGGAATTTGGTGGACTTTCCAAAACACCGACAAGTCGGAGCGATACTTTTTGAAATGGTACAGTGATGTGAGTCGGCCCGTGACTTGAGCTACAGGCAGAGGATTGACAAAGACGAACCGCGCAGGGCTTTAAAATGCGCGATTTGCACGTGGTGAGATTGCAAGAAGACGTTCTGGCTCCGCTGGCAAGGTGGTCGTTGCTACCACGAAATCCAGAAGCCATCTGGTACCTACATCTCGATGACAGGTCCGGTGGTCGACACTATTTCAAGGTTTTGGAGTGTGAAAGCCCTGAGATTACCGGCTATTCAGCATGCCTGCTTGACGAAGACCTGTTTTACTTGCATGGTCATCGTGAGGGCGAGGACTTTTCATTCTATAGTGAAGGCCGGGGAGAACGACTACACGCAGTGTGGCTATATTTTCCAGTCGAGAAGCACGAGCGGATCGTCGAAGTCTGGCGCCTGAGGAGAAGGCCAACATTCTGGCGCGATATCATTCTGGTAAGTTACGAAGGCTGGACAGATGACAACACGTAAATAGGTGCTGATCTGATGCAATCTAGCTACGAACGAACAAGAGCCGCGTTTTCTTCCTAGGAGCAAACGCCAATATGTCCCAGCCAAATGCCATCTTCGAACGTGTGGCCTTATTGACCGTCCAACCTTCTCGTCTCTGGTTCAGTTCTGAGGGAGACGGCGTTGACTGTCTTGCATTCGATTGTGAGGACAAACGCCACGACAAGAATGAAGCTCCGCCATTTTTTCACGACCCATCTACATGGTCCTCAAGGGTGAGTGTCCAGCAGGTTTTTAACAAGTCGGTTAGACTTGGAGGTGTGACTGAACTCGTACCCTGCAGAACTTGGATCCCAGGATCTACTGGGATTGTCGGTCTCATTTTCACCTATTCCGATGGCTCGAAGGAGTCGGTAGGACAAGTTCGTCTTGATCATCTCCTTCCACCCATCGAGGTTGATCCGGCCGGGGAGATGTGGATAGGAGCCAGACTGCTTCACCCTAGCGGCGCAGTCGTTGAGTCGATGAGAGTGATTCCGTCCACTGGCCAAACCTTCCATGGTGGAAACCCTTCACAGGAAGGACTGACCTGGTTGAGGATACTTTGGCGCGGTCGATTAGACTGGAACTTTCTGTACAGCAAATGCTTCATCAATGTCAGCGATCAGGCCAATGTAGATCAGCATATGAACATTGATATGTTGCTGGAGAGCTGGGCTGGGAGAGAATGGGAGAAAGAGCAGGTGTCGGAGCAGCTTGCTGTGCGTGCCCATTGAGAAGACACATTGGCGCTTAGAGCAGATTCATTTAACACGTCTTTCAAGATACCCAGGTTCCTTCATATCAGGCTAACAGGATCCTTGCTCCATCTTCCAACTCCATAACATCATCTGCTCTCGCCGCTTTCCCGCCCCAAATCACTGTCCCAGTCCCATCAACAGCAAAAGCACCAGCTTCCTGCCACTTATTCCCCATTGTCGTCAAAGGCCCATCATCTTCTTCATCGTCCGCATTATTCGTCTTCACTGGTTTCTTCTCATTCGTCTCCTTTCTTTGTATCGCTCCAGCCACTTTTTCTCCCAACCATCCCGACTCTTTCCACCCCTGAACTTGTGTCGTTGGATTGAGTACATACCACATACTACTCGTTCCTAACCCCCAAGCTGCGTAGATAGCCCTCTCCTCATCGACTATGACGCGAACGCTCCAGGCGCCGCCGAGGAGGGATACCCATTTTTGAGTTGCTTGCTCTGAGGCGTGGGATACGGCTATGCATGTCAATGCATCGCCGTATCGATTCGCCATTGTACGAAGATTGATAAATGTCTTTTGAGCAACTGCACATCATCAGCATTGACCTCAGCATCTTGAAAACGGCAACTTACAAGCACAACCAACACAGCGCAAAAACACAAGCAGAACCCTCTTGCCCCCACCAACCCTCAACTTCCCCGTCTTATCAACAGGCGCTTTATCTCCTATCCCCGGGAGTCTACCCTTCGCAACAGCAGCAGGTGGAGGCGTCAACCACGGCTGAACAGTAAGCGGGAGAGACCGAACAGACATCCAAGACGTCCAGCCTGAATCAGTTTCATTATCGAGATCTGCTGGTGGATTTTTGCGTAGCTTATTTGGCTCGCGCTTCTTTTCTGAAAAGTCGAAGACATCGCTTGGTATACCAGCTTTTTTGAGGGCGAGCTTAGTTGTGAATGATGAGAGCATCGTGAGGAATGAGATGTGAGGGTAATGGGACTAGGGAAGATTGCGGGTCGGGCCGATGGAGATCTGGAGTGAGACAATTATAGGTTGAGCATATCACGGGAGTATATCGATTTGATGAGATTAGTGAGCAAGTTGTTATGTTTGTTCTTTGTCTTGTGGAAAAGATGAGACGTGGTGTTGAGGTGAAACTCCAAAACAGGGGGTTGTGATGACGCTAGTAAGGGTTTGGAATGGGGGCGATCTGTAGGGTAACGCGAATGGTAAAGCTTCATCTGCTGGAATGAAGAGACGAGATCTTAAGGCATATTTGCGATCTTAAATGCCCGTGATCGTTAATTGCATTGCTTGGATTAGTTGAATCCTTTGGTAGTCGTCTGGTCTATGTGTGGCGTGAGGTAGGTAAATGTTGCTATAACTTGAATAACCATGAGAGACAAGACCTGTTTTTCACCAGTCATGAATATCGATGTTTGCAGCAAGCTAACCATTACTTAAGCCACATTTGAGAACACGACCACCATGTCACCTCCAGCTCGTGGGGATCGCGTTTTTATTTATGTTGAAACATCATAAAACGAAGCATTATTTCCCATCCTCCTGAATGCCGTGAGCTCTCTGGCACATAGCATCCTCAATCGTGCGCAAATCATGTCTCCAAAGGATCACATCATGGAATCCCAATCAAAACCTCAAAGTCCGTAGATTGCGTAGTTGCCGTTGTTTTCGGCCTCTCGGTAGACCTTATCAATATTGTTTGGATCTATTTGAAGCTCAAGTTAGCTGCAATGCTCGTCGTTGCTAGACATGCTTTGTGGAAGCCAACAACTCACCAACATTCCCAAGGAGGAGCGTCAACGATTTGACAATCGGTTTCTGTTCGGCCGCATCAGAAGCAGCGTATTTGGCGAGAATACAACGCATCTCGTCTTTTGGTTCCCCGGACGGGTGATGTGACAATTCACATTTGCCTGAGCCCGCATCCCTGGTCCAGTCGAGTCGTCCGCTCATGGGAACTACGACGGTTGTCCGGCGTTCCTGACGTCCATCATTGTCATCCATGAGATAATTGTCATCACCGTATCCTTCATAGTACCAGGACAGTGGCCTGAAATTTACAGTGTCTGAATCGAATCCGTGCATGATGGTGTGCTTGCTGGCCTTCGACTCCTGCCAATTCGAATCTAGGTATACTGCCCACATGGCATCTGAATCTACCGGCAATGAGTGATTCCATTGTTCAGGATCAAAGTGAAAGTCACCGACACAACTACGAGTACCATTAGTGTAGGTAAAGAGCAAACCTGTCTCGGTGTCTCTACAGTCATAGCTGTTCATGCAGGGAGTGACCTGCCTGACATTATCAAGACTTGCAGACGAATAAAAAGAGCCTGTTGTGCCCTCGAAATCGCACTGTCTTTCATACTTCATTGGATTCTCCCATGTGGACACTGAATCGAAATGAAGCCACGCGACGCTGGATGCAGGCAAACCATCGAAGTCGCCTGTGTAAAACATGCGGGAAGGAGTTTCCTCAGGTAACTTGGCAACGCAATGGTAGGTTGCACCTGGTATATCTTCATGTGTTCCAAGGACAAGATTGCGGCCGTGATTTGTGACAACCTGTACCACCATATGATCAGTATAGCTGTCAACATATAGCACCCAGTGATCATAGCTTACTATGAGCGTGGATAGTGTTTCATGAAAACTACGAACCCAGAGTTCAGAGACTTTCTCGTGAGGGTTCATAGGAAAGAAAAGCCGCATGATCTCTTCACGCCTTAGTCTTGGGTCGGATTCTCCAGACCCTAATAGATTTCCGTCCTGGTGAGAATTACACTGAACAATCGCGCTGCCGACAAGGCAGAAAGAATAGGCCACGGTATCGGGTTTATTCCACTCCATGGATCGCACATATGTGTTAGAAATGCGGGAATCAGAATCTCTGGGAAGTGGAACTCTTGGCCAGAGCTTGACTGTTGTAGGAGGAATATCCCATCGTATCTCAACAGGTCCGTATCCGGCGAACTTCAGAAACTCGAATGGTGATTTGATAACACCCAAACCACGAAGTTTAATGCCCTAGACCAAGACATATCAGTAGAGTTTTGACGTTAGGTAGCCACTTTGGCAATGCTTACATCGAATCTTGCTTTCAGATAAAACGTGCCACTTTGTTGAGCGTGAAAAGTCCACTAGTACCCTTCAACTTGGCTCACGTTAGGCCGCTCTTCCCATTTAGTGAAGATGACCTTGTTGACTCCACGGCCGTCGTGACGGATGAAAACATTGAGGGGCTTCGTGATGGCCTTTCTATCAAGGACGACTTCCTCGTCTCCGCCGCGCGATTCATAGGATAATGACCGAATGTACCGACTGCCCTCATATTTGACATACTCCGCCCATAGCACCGTATTAGTTTCAATCGGAACCGATATATTTCCTGCTTTATGACTATCACTCTTCGACCAGAGCCGTTGGAACACACGAACCGTTTGCTCCTTGCAGTCGGCCGCAATTTCGCAGCAAATTTCCTGAGGTAGACGCCCGAGACGAAGATCGAACAAATGTTGTCCGAAGGTGCGGTCCAGCCAGTGGAGACGACGTCGAGACAGCGATTTGTGCATGTCAAACCGACCTCCAAGAAAGGTCGCCACAGGTACATCGTAAGACAATTGACTATCGAAGATCAAGGTCCGAGAAGTACACTCTACACATGCGAGGTGATATATCATTCTGTTCGTACGACGAGGGGAGTCAAGGCCCCCAAAAGTGTATTTGATGGGCTCTGTGTTTTCACGATCTATCATGCATGTGTCAGCGGTCAAATGCAAAGCCAAAGGCGAGTAATAGAATGGTCTTTACATGAAATGACTTTGTCACCGTGATCCAATCGAAACCTGCAAAGGCCACAGGATTCTGAAAAATAGAGAGCCTCGATATCAATGCCTGAACCCCCGCCGTAGGAGTCGGCGAATTCTAGTGCCATCGCGTGTCTCGCTGGTCTGTTCTGTCACGTCAACACAGACATGGAAGCGGCAAGGTGGACAAGGAAAGAAAACAGAATAAAAGAAGTAAGCTCGGGATCTTCAATGGAGGCTCTATAAAAGATTAATCGATTAGTTTCCAAGTTCGTCCAGAGCTACGAAAGGGTTTCCTGTAAAGTCATGGCAAAAATCTCCCCAGATTACTCAAGCTCTCTCAAAACTCATGATTGGTCTTGCGGTTCACACCTCACCAGGACTCAAACCAAGGATAATAGGCTTTCCAAGACTAAGGGATATAGGCAAGATCAAAAAGAATGGGAGACTTACCAGAATATGTTAAAAGAATGCCCTATTGAGATAATGAATCTGGTGGTTGAGAGGGAAGTGGGAAGATATTGACTTCTCCGAGCGATGTTGACGAAAGGAAGAGAAGTGAAGATGGGAGCGAGGAAGGCAGAGGAGCGTCAGGAACTAGGCAAGATCGACTGATGGAACAATCACGTGTGTTGCCTGGAGTCGCGCCTTTGACACCTGCTGGCACTGGCGCCCGAATATCTAAGGTACCCGATGCGAAAAAGCTCCAAATGGCTGTCATCCTCGGTAGGCGAGGCAAAGCATGCCTCTGCCTAAGGTAGGTAGCTTGCTTGACCTTGTGACCTTCCACTTCCTCTTCATGATCCCTTCCGATGCGTTCACACAACTTCTGCGAGATCCCTATTTCCTTTTGTCCCTTATCCTCTAAGATGGTCATAACTTAGGATATGTGATCATAAACCCTTAAAGATTCATAAATAAAATTAGACTATCCTTATTTATCTCTTAGGATACAGGTTTCTCACCTCCCCAATGTCGGCCCGTTGTAGCATCCACTGCTGTTGCCACTTTCTATCTACCCAGGACCTGTCCTAGGGAACTGGAAGGACAATGATTCCAAGACATCGTGATTTTGTCCTCAAAGCCCGTATATACCATAATTGGCGAACTCTTTGGCAATCTTTTCCGGTCGGAGATTTTCTGGAGCTGGTTGGTGGCTCAAGTTAGCATGTCATGAGTTTACATGGTCAAGACAAACCGTCTTGGACTTACTAGTTTTTCCAGTCAGAATCGTACAGGATTTAGAGACTGGTATATCGCGGTCTGCTTTAGCATCTTCGGCCAGTACATGAAGCATCTCGTTATCTGGTCTACTACGCATGTGATGCGACAATAGGCATATACTGCCATGAGATTCTTTGACCCAATCGAGCCGTCCTCTCATGGGCAGTGAGACATACTTTGGAGACCTTTCATAGTCGTCGTCGCTCTCTGTTTCATCCTCACTCTCATCTTCTCCAGAGCTATCGTCTTGGTGAGAAGTTTGTTCTTCGTCAGAGTCGTGTTCATCAGTGGGAACATCCTTATCCTTGTGCGAGGAGAAGGAATCCAGCAAGGGTTGAGAGAAGCCAAACCACTCTATTCCACAATCGCAACAGTGGGTGTTCTCGTCGAGGATTCCGGCCTTCTTGTACTCGACATATCGGATCCACATAGTATCAGAAGTTACTTTCTGCGGCGTACCGAGGCGGTCGCACCGAACCTCGCCGATACAAGTTCGAGTATCATCATAGTAGGTCAAGAGAAGGCCCTCGATAATTTCGTCGTCTCCCCAAGTAAAGGGTCCTCTGTTTATACATGGCGTAATGTCTCTGACTCCATATAGTTTTGCTGATGAGTAGTGAGTGCCGATGGTCATTTCAGGCGCAGGCTTCCAAGCAGGTTGAATTTGTCGGGCTTGCGGTTTTTCCCAGCTGAGTACAGAATCGAAATGGAACCAAGAAAAGGTGTAGGAATGCGCGTGGAACATGAAGCAAGGTTTATCTTGCGGTAGTTTGGCAACGGCATGGTATGTAGCACCCGGGCCATCTTGCTGACTTCCAAGGACGAGACTACGGCCGCGATCTGTGACAATCTGTATCATCTAATGCTTAGCAGTGCCATCTCCGAATAACTTCACAACAAAATTGATCAACTTACTATGAGAGTCGCCGTCCTTTCAGGATACTGACGGATCCAGAGTTCAGAGACTCTTTCGTCAAGATTCATGGGGAAATGCAGACACAAGAGATCGTTGGGTTCACCTGTCGTGTATTTGTGGTAAGGTACTGGCGGTCCATGGACGTGGTGGAAGTTGCATTGCACGACAGATTCACCAAAAAGAAGGAAAGAATAGCCTGACGTCCCTGGCTTATTCCAGTCCAGACTTTGTACATCAGTCCAAGGTATGCCACTGACGAGCGGAATCTTCGGCGAAAACTTCACAGGCGACGGAGGCATAGCCCAGCGTATCTCGCAGCCATCCATAGCGAAATTGAGGAAAGTCTTAGGGCTTTTGACAACAACGAGGTTCCGGATTTTGATGCCCTGGATCCAGGCGTGTCAGAAGTGTTTGCTTCTAAGTTATGAAGCCGGCAATACTTACATCAAATCGTGCTTTGAAGTGGAATGGGCGGTGTTGTTGAGCATGGCAAGTCCACCAGTAGTTATGGGCTTCCTCGGTCTCAGGCCTTTCATGTCCTTCGGTTATAACAAGCTTGTTGACCCCTAGATGGTTATGGCGGGCGAAGATGTTCAAGGGATTCGCCGTGTTCCCTTTTATGAGGAAGTCCTCATCGCCGCCCTGTGAGTCGTAAGAAAACGATCGAAGGTACCGGATACCTTCGAAATGGGTGTATTGGGCCCAGAGAGTCGTGTGGTTGTGGACAGGAACTGATGTGAAACCACACCGAGTTTGGCGCTGCCTCCATCCCTGGTGGATGAAGCGAATTGACTGTTCGCGAACGCAGTAGATGGCAACATTTCTACAGATTTCGGTGGGTAAACGCCCACGAAGGGCATGGGATAGGTTCTGTGTGACAGTGTTCTCCAACCAGCGGCGGCGAGGACCACACATTTCTTCGGGCCCATTAAAGCTCCCACGGATAGTGACAGCAGCTCCAGAGAGGTCTCGTAGACTACCCGTAACGAAAGACTCGGCGTATTTAACACACTCAAGATGTAATGAAATGGGATAGGACCTTCTGCCATGGCATTTGTCTACTCCGGGTTCCGCGGCTTTCTCCCCTGTGGCTGTCAGTATTGTTTGTACCCAAGACAAGACAAGCAGATTTATGACCTTACATTTGATGACTTCATCTTCGTCGGTAAGCTCAAACCCACAAAGACTGCAGATTCTTTCATATAAGTCCAAGTCTGAAAAGTCCCTCTTAGAAGGGTGCAAATGCCGATCCTCAAAAGCCAGTTCCATCGTGATGAGAGTTAGAAGAGTTGAGGCATAATTTAGAATAGGATTTGAGACGTAAAGAGGTAAGATGAAAAAGAAGAAGCGATACAAACAAATAGTGGGACTAAAGCCATTCACTGATGATGACCATCGGGTATCGCTCAGAGGCACGCGTTTGGACCTGCTGGCACTTGAGACTTGAATACATACCTAGATACTTCACTCCATCTTTTGAGATATGTCACGGAAGATAACAGAAGCAATCTATTTTCCAATTTTCTTTATTTTATTTTAACAGCAATCGATCATTCTTTAAACTACCTCTTGTCTTTGTGTCTATTCAACAAAGAGGTGTTGCAACTTACCTAATATTCAAAACAAACCTGTCAAAACGCATCCTAAATCCTTACCAAGTTACCTCAAACTTATGCTAAGTCACCTAAGTCTTCTTGTCATTTAGGATCGAGGCCATACGTCTTCTTTCTTCTCCTAGTCAGGTACCACTGAGTCGTCTTTTGCATCACGGGCTGTCAATGTGAGACTCTACTCCTGTACAGGATCAGTACCACTGTCTTCTTTCATAATACCAATTCTCCATCGAACCCACGCTTCGTCCGACGAGGACCGAAAATGGCTTGGCTACCTGGCGCGGGCGAGGCGTACCCGGGGCAGGTTCTTGTGCAAGTGCCTCGAGGAATTCATCCTGGGGCTCACTGTCGTCTCGGTGGGACAGATGGCACTGGTGTTGACTGAAGTACCAGTCAAGACGCCCTCGCATAGGAATCTTGATACATTGCCCCTCCCATTCATCTGCATCTGGTTCCTCAAACGAGACGAAGTAAACACCAGATCCATCCTCATCTTGAGCACGCCAGCTGATTTAATCTGTCTCAGGATAGACAATCCACATGGTGTCAGAGGTGACCTCAATCGGAGCAAGCAGGTGGTCGAGACGGACTTCGCCAACGCAGCGTTTGCGACCGTCCTCGTAGGTAAGCAAAAGCCCGAAGATCCCGTCAGGATGGCGCCAGGACCTACACGGGGTGACAGTTCGGACCCCTTCAAGTTCGGCAGAAGAGTACTGGTACTTGCATTTGTCAGGAAGCAGCTCAAGCCTTCTGTTACGACAACCGCGGAGTTTGAGCTTCGCGAATGTAGATGCACCCTCGAACCTCATCCACGAAACACTCGTTTCCCAGTTCGCGAAGTACATGCGGCAGGGAGAGTCCTGTGGAAAAGTTCCGACAAGGTCATACTTGGCATGTGTTTTGTATCCCACAGGCTGCTGATACTTCAGCTGAGGGCCAAGAGTGAGTAGGCGGCCCTTACTCGTTCGAAGCTAAGGGGATATTATTACTAAAACGTCAATGTAGATTGACCGACCACTCACTATAAGGGTTGCCGCAGGGTTAGGACTGTCACTGTCGAGCTTGATACCATAGCGGCGAATCCAAGCCTCTGAAATTCGCTCATCCGAGTCGATAGGGAAATGCACCCAAGAGTATGCATACTGTGAGGTCGAGCCGAAGTCGTAAGGGTGCTTCTCACCGGCTTTGTGAGGAATAATCTTCATGATGGTATTGTCCCATCCATAGAATGAGTATCCGATGACATCGGGCCGATTCCAATCAATAGCCGAGATTATCTCGTCCCCGAGGAACGATTTAAAAGGAATCGGGGGCTCAGGAATAGGATCCAAGGTTGTTGGAAGTACTGACCACCGAAGATCTTCTGGAAACCTCGGCTGGTCAATGCGACGCCTGTAAGCTGCCAGTTCCCGAAGCTTGATCCCCTGTTATAGGTCAGCAGTTGTTATATTCGCCAATTCGACATTCTTACATCAAATCTTGCTTTGAGATAAAATGGCATTTTTCTCGGGGTGAACAAGGTCCACCATCTTCCGGGCTTTTCCTTGACCGAAGGCACATGTTCACCAGAGGTCGCGATGATGTCAACCACTCCCAGATAATCATGGGCAACCAAGATGTTGACGTTTCCCTGCGAGCCAGAAAGGACCCGAGTCTCGTCACCTCCGACAGAGCGGTAAGAGAGGGATCTAACATGGCGGATGCCTTCATAGTTCACATACTGAGCCCAAAGAGGCTTGCCCTCTCTGATAGTCACGGAGATGCGACCTGGCTTGGGTCGGCCCTTTCTGAGCCAGTGGTGTCGAACGACCTGGACCGCTCGTTCTTGAAGACAAAATTGGGCAATGTTTTCGCACACTTCAAGTGGCAGGCGGTTTTTGATAGTCTGAAGAAGTTGTTCTGAAAAGGTCTTTTTCAACCATTTCAGACGTCGTCTTTCGATTGAAGGGAGGGGAAATCGGCCTTCCTGTAAAGGTTCAAAGATAGTCGCATTGTAAATGCCGTGATCCAGCCGCTGATCGGTCATTAAATCTGGTGCCAGATCAACGCATTCGGCATGGAAGGTGTGTTTGGAATAGTGAATGGTCCACCAGATTTCAGGTTCTGAGTAGGTAGTCGTCCACGGTTCACACCTTTCTTTGACTAGGTAGTAAACAGGGTCAGAAGCGAATCATTTCTGCCATGAAAGGGAACTCACAAACGACAACGCTATCATCAATACTAAATTTAAACCTGCAGAGGCCACACGATGGGGAGAAGCCACTGTTTTCCTTGAAATAGACTGTCTCCGTAGAATCTGTCTCGGCATCGGAGTCGATATACCAGCGGTCTTCATTTTCTAGATCCCTTGCGAAGGCAAGGAAACTTGGGGCCTTGGCCTAAAGTTATAAAACTGTTTAGGTAGCTTAGCCTAAGCTTAGGGGATTCTTTACCAAGTTTATTTCGGAGTAGAATGTCAAGATGGAAGAATTGATTTGGAGGAAGATGGAATTGGTTTGGTTGACTCGGGTTATGAATGCGGATGCGGGTGAGAGCTCAGGGAACAGTTAAAACGAACCATTCTTTGTGTGGTGGATCATGCTTTTGCTGTTGGCTGCCGCTTTGTTGATTGACACTGGCGTGCAATGTCGTTCAACTGTTAGAAGACAAGGCCAGTCACTAATTTTGGTCTCTTTGTTTTGACGCGGCAGTGCAAGTGACAGTGGAAGGTGCAACAAGGCCACGCTGGGAGGTATTGGACCTTGGCCAGATAATCATGGACAACGAAGATGTTGAGTTTTTCTTGGGGCCAGAGAATATCTATCTGAGCCATCCTAAGGTATATGTGTGCTTTGCCACTTAGAATCGAGGTCACGAGGTTTCTAGGTTCTAGGTTCTCTCGGCTGGATTAAGCTCTCAGCCACAGGTCTCAGCGGCAAATAACACTTCTAGCTCACAACTTAGGCATTATACCAAGCTATCTGACCAATTGCTACAGCACAAAGCTGATAAGAGAAAAACCTAGATGACTCTTGGGCCGGCCTTGGAGGCGTATCAGACTGTCGAATACCTACTCAAGACAACCGCTTCCACACATAGAAACATCCACTTCTCATCTCTTCTTCTTCTTCTTCTTCTTCTTCTTCTTCTTCTTCTTCTTCTTCTTCTGCTTTTCTTCAAATTTCATCTGCATACCATTCTTTTTGAACAGCTTAAGAATTGTCATCCCGATTTCTCAATCATGTCCTCGTCCGGTGATGAAAACGGAGTGGAATCCGTCTTGCCAAGCGAGCCGTCCGAATTCGAGACTGATTCCGAC
>JAAOAY010000124.1:0-69253 GCA_013396255.1 Fusarium sp. NRRL 25303
TCACGAGTGCGACGTGGCTCTCCGTCGGCTACGAAACAGAACCTCATCGCCACCAGCCATTTTTTGGCTGCAGTATACTCTGTATAACCATATTAATAAAACCGCTTTCAGAAAAAGCATAAAGAAATCTTTATCCTTATGCTTTATATCATTTTATGTTAAGTAGTCTTGAATCTCTAATTCAAACATTCTGAGCCCCTTCAAATTCCTTCTGAAACTCTGCAGAACTCCTCTTCCACGGTGGAGAATGTCTTCAGCCAGTAGTATCGAACGATCGGATATAACAGCGAAGATATGCCAAACCCGTTCACGAAGCTCCACCGGTATGACATCACTAATGTTTTAGTAACAGATGTCATACGGAGTATAATTGCCGTGATATCCTAAAAACAGAATGCTGATTTCATTAAGATACCTATATCTTCGAGATCTTGATAATGTTTACAAGCATTTCTGGTCTCTTGATGCCGTTTCCTGGAGATTTCCCTTAGTTGTCATTATCATTATGTTTGGAGATACTGCCTATGATAATCTTAGGCACATGGTCATCGCAGTGTTTGGTGTCGACAATGTCGCTATACACATTCGTTAGATCTTAGCAACCCTCGCAAACAAACCCCATACTTACTATTCTACCCCTCTGTGTGTCCTTTTGCAATCGTCGTCGAGAAACTTAAGCCGCTTCGACCCTTCGAGGTCATGGCCAAATTGAATGAATTGGAACATAAGGTCTGCTGGCTTAGCTTTTTTCTCGATGAGGAGCTTTATAGATTCGTGAATGACATCCTTCACATCGGGCTCGCGTTCTGGTTCCCATATCCCATCAGTGAAAATATAGATGCCTGTCGCTTTCGTTCCGTTTGCCCTGACGTGGTCCATCACATCGCTCAAAGACTTCCTCATGTCACACCATCCACTGACTGTTGATTTATTCCTGATCTTGGCCTCGACTTCCGAACTGTTTTGGCACTTTTGAGGGTGACAGGAATCAGAGGCAAAATAAAGATCCATACCGTCTTTGTCGGACACTTTGACTGAGTAACTGATAACTCTGGCGGTCTCCATAACGTTTCTTTTATGCTCTCTCATTGACTCGTAATCATCGATGACTAGAATCTAAATCGAGATTATCTTGGGTCAATCTACCAATCGCTTATGGGAAGTGGTTTCACATACTTGATCTCGTCCACCATAACGATTAATTTGATTCCGAGCATTTTGCATACCTGGAAGGCTCATCCCAGCATCGGAGGGTTGACTTCGATGCCTCCATAAGGGCTTCCAGTTGCTCTTTTTGTCCAGTGCCTGGTAAACCTCCCAGACACATACTTTTCTCTCACCAGGGTAGGAGCTCAGCCTGTTCCTCACAGCAGGGACGATTACAGGGGTCGTTGGCCGCTTCGTCGTGGAACCTGACTTCACGTCGTTGATCATCTTTATGGCGCGCGACTTGGCTTGCATCGCTGACAATCGTGCTTGAGATTCCACCAACATGAACTCAAGGATGAACCCACTCATGCAAGTGGAAATGAAGTCTCCATCAACTTTGTCATTGAGAACCCTCCTGTGAAAGGCTTCAACTGCGGGAAGCACTTTGTGTCCGTCGTGGAAGCATGCATCGAAACCAGCTTCTGTGATATGAGTAAGCTTTGCAATTGCATCCTTTCTCTTTTTACGATATGTCTCTTGACATTCACCTCCACCTATGGACCAGACGAGAAAGTCACTGTAAACAGCCCCGAGTGACCACAAATCAATAGTCGTGTTAAGGTGAGGTCTGACTTCGCTCATGATCTTGTAGTTGGAGTAAGCCTCAGGGGCCGCTTTGATAGAAGATGGCGTTAACCGAAGGTTGAAGATGTGTGACAGAAAAGGCACTCACAATACATTCGATTCCCTTCATTATCTATAGGCACCGTGGCGCCCTCGCCGCCATTAATTCTGACAATTTCAGCCAAGCCAAAGTCCGCAAGCTTGAATGAGACATCGTAGGTAGAGTTCCCCTCTTCTCGAAATACCAAGATATTCGCTGGCTGGATGTCATGGTGAATCCTTATCAAAGGTCAGGGCTGCAGTGGGGTAGAACCAATTGAGTGCATCATTAACATACCCAGAAAGGGATTTAGAATCATTTTTGTCTAGGTTGTGAAGCAGGTAAAGGCCGTCTAGTAACAGCAATAAGCGCTGCCAAAGCAACTCTAGGTCACTAGAATCATTCGGCGGTGTCTTCTTGAAGAAGTCAAGCAACGAGCCTTCACGGGAGTATTCCAAGATAATGATTCGTTTGTTGGTTTCTGGGTATTCCAAGGAGCCATAGCAGCTTGTAATACTCCCGTCGAATCTTCTAAGTCTCGTGTACACCCCGGCTTCTCTTCTATAGAGTTGTCTTGTATCAACGCCTTCGTAGATCTTGAAAACAACTTCCTATCAATTGTAAGCGATTGATCAAGTGAAATAACGATACCTTGGCAATTGATACTGACTCGCGGAATTGATTGACAGTGATCGTCATCTATATTGACTACATGTATCCGTGGTGCCGGTGAACTCCAGCCTTCTCTCGTGACTGGGACCTTGTATCGAATAGGTAATATCTGCCGCGTTGGCAGTTGTCGCTTGTCGCTTTCCAATCTAGGAAATATCCACGGACAGAATTGCCACTGGTCGTCCAGGAACTTATCAAGGCAGCCATGCCATTTTTCAGGGAGATGATGCTTTCCCAAGGGTAGGCTGCTGTCGTTAATTCCCAGCTCTAGGAAGAGGCCGATGTTTCCTAATTCACTAACAAAGACTAGGATAGAAAATATGTGAAGACACTTGTTTCTGATAGTATCAACTGACACTGAGAGGGGGGGATCGATAGTGCTTATGATTTCGTAGAGGGCTGCCGGAGACCAGTAGTTTTCGAGTTGGGTGCTAGATACGTACTTCTTCTCTTCGTCGAGGCCGTTGACACCAGTCCTAGCATTATCGTTTACCCACTGACGGAAGTCGACCGCCAGTGATTCCTTCATTGCGACGAGTCTGTCGAGTTCAGCTGACAACGTAACCAGAGGGACCTCATGGACTGGAGAGAGGAGAGTATCCTACCAATATATGAATATAGCGCGGTCTTGTGATTCACATCCCTACAGGGTTTGATCATTTTCAATGCAGAGTCAGGCTGATCCGCAAAGGCAATCAAGGCTGAGAGGCATCGGCTGCAATATTCTTTTGGGTGTCCAGAATGGGGACAATGCATACGCCACCAACTCAACCCAGAGCCCCATTCTACCATAAGAGATACGAACTTTGCATGGTATTGACTGTAACTGGTGTTCTTGGCTGGCTGAACAAGCAGACGCCCCTCACAGTATAGCACAGTAATCACAGTACAGCCACTACGGACCTGTTGTAGTGTTGCGGGGCCTGATTTCACTATCACATCAGACTGCTCACCTGCAGGTCTCACCATCGGCGGCTAACACTTTACCCGTTCGACACACTGCACAACTCGTGTGTGCTGGATTAAGTGGCCTGGAATATCATACGGCCTGACCGCTGGTGGGGGTGTTGCGCCAAATATTACGTTTGTTGAACACATCTCCAAGGCCCCCTTACATGATCGGTCTGACAGAAGGGCAGATTTCTATCATTTGGTACTACTAGTTTGATATGATATAGTCACAATGAGTAACTAAGATACTCTGCATAATTTAACCTATCGATCTAACAGGCATACAAAAGAAATACAAAAAGGAAGCTTACGCCGAATTTCGCTGGCCGAGCAATAGAGCAGCTTTCTACTCAAACATTTTCGAGCACAATCCGCCGACGTGCTCTGCGTGATAGGCATCTAAATACCAAAATCCACAGGAGAAAGGTAAGTGCCATTAGAGGGAAGCATATTGCAGAAAACAGCCGGAAAGCTTTATCGTGAAATGTGACTGCATTGTCCACACTGGTCGCATTTCTGTTCACCTCCACAAGTCCACTTTGGAAGAACGTCTAGAAAAGAATAAGTTTGGAAACGCAACGGCTTAATGGCAGTAACTTACAGCCGCAAACATTGCAGGAAGGAATGCCAGTGTTACGCAAGTGATAACATGCATTGAGATAGTTTCCTTCTCAGTTTTGTATGCAATGCGCTCCATCTTCTGGGATTGACCATATGAAGTTTCAGTGAAGATGCGACTGATCTGTACATTGCGATATTGTAGTATATCATCGAACTGCAATGGACGTAATCAGCAGGGGAGAATACTGGAATATCCGATGTGCTTTACCAATGCCTTTCCGTCTTGGAGCCATGACAGCAGCGAATTTACCTGCGTCATACGAATCTCGAGATTTTTCCTAATACGCTCAACCCGTCGCGCAAATGACAGAACATCCTCTATGCAGTTCTCCTTGAGAGATTTTGGAAAACCGCGTTGAGATGGCAAGTTCTGGTAACGCTCTGCAATATCTCGCAGAGCTTGATGGTTGAGCTCCATTACCAAACGATAACTCTCCAATTGCTCAGTCATGTAGTGAAGATGCTGGAGTTCTCCAAAGGAAAAGGTATCGAGATTCTTGAGGTTCTCGAACTGTTTCTTTTGCACATAGTTATCGTCGTCTGAATTCCCAAAGAGGTCGGAATCCTGCGTAATTCTATACTTGTAACGGCTGAGCGACTTGACAAAACTGCGAATCTTCCGTCCCCAGACCAAGGGCACTGGAGTTTGTTGCTTCTCATTTTCGCTGAGCTCCGTATGTCGCGCTGTCTGGGACCCCAGAGCTCGTCTTGCTGTGGCGCTGAACGCGGGAGGCTGAACAACTTGTGATGTTTGGGCCTTTACCAAGATATCGCGAACCTTGCTCTCACAATCACGAATACACGTTCTCCAATCTTCGTCGCACCACTCAAGCAAGATAAGATGAACGACAAGAGTAGCAACAAAGGACTTTTGCAAGTCATCCTGTGTACCCGAGTCTAGTACTGCGGTGTCACCTGTGGCTTCTATAATTCTCTCCTTCAATACTCCATTAGCCTTGATATTGATCCACAGTGCTTTACCAGAAACAAAGTCGAACGAGTGATACACAGCGGCCTGTCGGATATTCCACCTGCGCGATCCGTCGTCATTAGAGTCCCGCTCTACAGATCGCAAAAGATATTGTATGCGATGCTCACGTCCTGAGCGACCAAGTGTGGAGATGTTGACCAAGTTTGAGTCTTTTATACTAAGGGTATCATCGGAGTCGAAGCCTGTCATGTGGTAATCGGTCGGATAGTGTGTGGCACCAAAGGCAGAGACAAAGTCGATAAAGGTTGGTGGAACCTGGTGATATGACATGATGTGCGAGAAACTATCGCGAGAGCAGTTCAATGGAGCTCGCGAGGTTTCGGCCTGAAGGAAGCTACAGAGTATTAGCCGAAAAGATCGCTAGGAATTTCCAGCTGTACGTCATACATAAAGCGAGATTTTGGATCTCCCCTGTCCTTGTGAAGATGATTTCGGACAGATGGGCTGTTTCGAATCATCACTGTCCGGTAATCTAAGGGATATTAAAAATAATGTTCAGTGCTGAAGCGGAGATGCCAAGTGCTAACCTTTGCCTCCGTCATCTAAATCATGGAAATATATTTCTTCAAAACCTAGATTGAATAATTTCTTTTCTTCGTCATCGAGGTACTGACGGTAACGCTCCGTTGTGCTCTTCAGCTGCTTGCGCTGTAGAAGGTTACATGGGTAAATTGCCTGGCGGTCGCAGCTGGCTCTCAGGGCCCCATAAGCTTGCTCTGTAGGGTCGGAGGGTTCGGGGTCTACAGAGGCATCTGGATAAAAGCTCTCGAAGGAGCTTTTCGATGGAAGAATGGGTGAATCGTAGGGACTCATGTTGGCCTTGAGTAAAAGTGATACAAGACAATTGCAGTATGGCAGTTTTCATTTATGGGAAGAGCATAAATCAGATTCTGGTTTCGACACTAAACGACCGTTGTATTTATCCACCTACTCAGCGCTCCTGTTACAGGGCCTACACGATAAATGCAATGCGCCGCACAACGGGGCACAAACTACAGCCAACCACAACAAGTGGAACAAGTACAAAGTACAAGAAGCACAAGCATATCACGGGCACTGTGTGACGAATCCCTGTACGCCAGTTCCACACAACCTTATCTCTTTTTCGTCCTCAAGCTGTCGATGGATGTTATATGGCTCTGGAACGAAATGGATTAGCAGCACTAGTGGAATTAGACAGATCACAAACCTGTGTCAAGTTGCATCCATCTGGCAGGTTGAAAACGTAATGTCCAGCGACAGCCTTTTGTGAATCACGATCAGCTGAAACTGTCCTATAGGACCCACGCTTAGTGTGTGCTGCATGTCTTACCTGGACCGTGATTGTATCATCATTGAATTCGGTGCGCAGCCACTTCTGAAGCGCGGATGCGAAAAGGCAGTAGTCAGAGCAGCGGGCTTCAGCCATGATGGTTGTGTCATGCGTATGGAGCGAGGGCCTTGTTTGCTTTCAATGACTCGCCTACGTTCACCAGGGCGGCTTTTTAAGGACCAAGAGCAACCAGCCCCAGACGGCAACGACCATAGCAAAGCTGGATTGGCGGCAGCAGAGCCTCATCTTATCACCAACCGGTGAACATAATGTCTTGAATGAAGCCATACAGATCGTCCAGCTGAGGTCGCATGACCCATTGCATACATCATGTCAGCGAAGATGATGCAGTATACCAACTGCAGACATGGAAGTGATGAGTTTTACCGCCTATCGCAAACAGGTTGACAACCCCTTGACAACCCCCTTGATCCGTAGTGGGGAATAATTGGACGGCTGCATCTCTGTGGCGTCGGCCTGAGGGGGGCTGTAGGTAGGCTGTCGGCTCAATGGACAAAAAGGAGCGTAAAGCCCCGAAATTGCGAGACATTGGGGCTATGTATGTTGTCTGGGCGATCATATCATTGTAGCAGCAGTTGTGTAACCCATTTTTTCGCGTAAACATGGCTATGCTGCTTTGTTAGTCGAGTGACTGTCAAGTCCTGCTAGCCGTGGTCTGGAGCCAACAGCCTCAGTGCTTTCGTGTCTGTTGTGTGACGCGAAATTCAGGATTTTTGAGGCACACTTAAACTTAGCATCCTCTATTCTGAAGCCCCTATCATGCGGCCGTCCAGTTATTTTCATGAGAATTTGGATCTTGCTGGCTTTTCAGATACAAAGGAGGCCTCAACATCACATAGCCAGGTCGTTGTCATACATAACCTAGTCCACGAACTGGGATCCGTGGCTGATTCTGCTATAGACTGTATGCATTATCTTGAAGAGCTGCTGCAGAATAGCTCTCTATGACAGTACCTAGTCTAGAGGGGAAATAAAACACGAGACTGGATTTGGTGGTAGATCGGTGGATTTTGATGTAAGCCAGTCTCATGTAATCCCCCCCCCCGAGGCTAGTTCAGTAATATTACGCTGTCTCATGCATGTAATAGAAGGTAGGAGAGTCGCTAATCCTTGCTTAAAATGGCACGTCTTGCATGGTGGTGGCGTATCACGAGTGCGACGTGGCTCTCAGTTAGCGATAAGATGGAGCCTCATTGCTACCTGCCATTATTCACCTATGGTGGTGTATGGAGTACAACTATACGAATTAGACCACTTTCCGAAAAGCACAAATCTTTATGTAAATGGTCATCCCAGCAGTAGTAGAAGATAATATATTTATCTATCATCATGGACAGATTGCTTCTTCTAACTTTCAGCTTGCCCCTCTTTGCTCCTGGCGCCCAGTCAGACCTCCGTGTCTCACAACCCCGCCTGGCTTGGCCTCCAATCCGAGGCGGAGTTGAGGCCTTCCGATGGTTACACAGCATAACTCAGGCATAACTGCAGTAGTTAAGGTAGTTATAACCTACTATTTACTTTCTTTAAGGGTTAATAATAGAACGCTATTTACGTTATTATTGAATACAAAGAAAAATATTTTAGATTATTTTATTTAAACCTTAAGATTTATATATACTATTCTAGCTAGCCTTAAGTCTTTAGTTTAAACATTCTGGGCCCCTTCAAATTCCTTCTGAAACTCTGCAGCACTCTTCACGTGACCCCTAGAAGGAATAATCTTGTCCAAGATGACCCGGTGAACCTCCTCATCCCCATCGGCACAAGCGTCGCTGATGACTGTTGTTGCAAATTCAGCATCCGATGCCGTGACTGCCGTTCTCAAAACACAGCCAGAAGTGCTCAGGCCTGAGAGAACAAGAGACTTGATGCCCTTCTTCTTCAGATAGTCAAGCAAGCCTGGTGACTTGAGCGCCGAGATATGTCCCGGGACTCGGTGAAAGGTGAGCTCGTCTTTGTCATCGGCCCGAAGTTCAGCTGGTTCGGGCTCTTCCAGGGTCTTCATGACTTGCAAGAGCCCTTGGAAGCGATCTACGCCTTTGCAGGCTGGGAATGGAGTGCCGTTTGCATCGATAAGGCAGTGAACGACAGTGATGTTGTGAGCCTTGGCCCAGTTTCGGAGTTCAACTGCGACTTTCAAGGCTGGCTCAGCAGTTGGACCAGCAACCTTCTCGATGAACAGGGTGTACCAATCAAGCAGGAGAAGGGCTGTTTCAGAGGGCCCGTAGGCACTTGGGGAAGATGCGTCGAGTGTAGTGGTAGACATGCTGATGATTTCAAAGCTGATTGCTGAGTGCTGAGTTAAGACAAGAATTAAAGCTTGGAGTATGATTAACCAGTGGTAGAATATGACTCTTATATAGTCCTCTGAACTTAATAAATGGACACTTCAGGACGATCAATGAACTTGAATATGGCTTCCTCGGCGATACATCCAGTTAACCCCGTCTGGCGTTATGAGGTTATCCCCAGTCGGTGCCGAATCGGCAAACCATTTCCTCGCCCCACTATAGGGTACCCAATATCTCTTTCTCTGATTAAAGAGTGTAGCAAAGCAATCTAATTGTCTTTTAAAGGGCTCAAAAAAGATAATAAAATTAGAAGTATTCTAATGTAAAGCAGACCACTGTATCTGGAAACTAAGAATTTCAGTATCTGAAATCGAAATGACTAGATTTCCGTTGTTGCTGTTGACCTCTACAAATGGCTCAGAGCCGATGAGCTGTTCGTTATCACCCCAACCAACCTTCCGAGTGTCGCAAAAAAGAGCCCAGTCTCCTCGATTGAAAACCCGTGTCAACTCCACCTTCCCTTTAACGCCAGGTTCAAATACAGCAATATCAAACCGCAAAATGTTTTCTTTCGGTAAAAAGACGGCCCGGTAAACATCGACAGTCTGCCCAACCTCGTCCAGCGCCGGCTCGGAGTAGTGCCGGTTGTTGGGGCCCCATGGATTCTCATATAGCCGCTGAAAACCCTTGGAGACATTGAGTCGCGCAAGCGGGAGGATGGCATTACCTTGCATGGGTGTGTTTTGAACATAATGCCCATTTGCATCAAGGATGTCGTCCCTGCGTGGATACAATAGACCGCCATTCATTATAACAGGGCTGAAGTGTTTGTCTGCATATGCGAGCATGCCATGTAATACCTCCTCATCACCAATCTCCGCGGCGAGGGCAGCCACCCAGCCAAACGCATCGACTGCAAATGTATCGGGGGGGACTGGTGACGCACTGCTAGTTATTTCTGGCAATTTCAACGAGATTGTGCCGTCGTTCAACCTTTCTATCATCTCATCTCGCTTTTTCTGGTAATTGTCTTCGACAAATTGGGGTCTCCAGGCGTGCATGAGCAGAGCAGCCCAACAGTCGCCACCGGTACCACGGCTTGGATACAACATCTTGTTGTGAGTAGACACGAAGGTATTGTAGCCGCCATTTTGACTTAGGCTTCCGCCAAACTCTTCCCATGCTTTCACATATCCAGAAGTCACTTCTTGAGCGGTGGTGGTTCCATGCAAGGCGTCACTTAGACGAAAGCCCAAGATCGGCGGCTGGTTGCAGATTTGAAAAACACAATGAGGCTCGCAGGCAACGCCTAGGAATCCACTCTCCACCATGTTCCAGTACACTTTATCGTTTATGCTGTTTTGATCGTATTCAAATGTAAACGCCCCGTCACCCCACAGAACTGGATCGTACGTCATGGTAAGCGCTCCCGGCTTTCGGTACCTGGCATCGTCAAAGAGACTGTTGTATAACAAAGTCATTGTTTGAACGTAAGCGCTGTACATAATGTTGTCCTTCGTGACAGGGTCAACCCAACCCTCAGTCCTTGGGGTTCGCGCAAT
Source organism: Fusarium sp. NRRL 25303 (assembly GCA_013396255.1). Classification (NCBI taxonomy): domain Eukaryota; kingdom Fungi; phylum Ascomycota; class Sordariomycetes; order Hypocreales; family Nectriaceae; genus Fusarium; species Fusarium sp. NRRL 25303. The sequence goes on from JAAOAY010000124.1 coordinate 10,235, forward strand.
TCCTCCACCCGTGCTCGCATCGCGCCAGTAATACCAACAGTCGGGTGACAGCATTTTGTTGATCATTTTTTCCATGGTAGATTTAAATAAACCTGGTGCGGCGGGCAAACGATGGAAGTGTGCCAAAGCAAGTGCATAAAAAGAATATGCAAGCTGGAAGCGGTAGGCACCGAAACCGTCGTTAAGATCCATTCGGCCCATCATATTAGACCAATCCCCTTTCAGTTGGCGAGCCAGATTGCCAATATGTCTTATACTGGCGACTTGCTTCTTACTCATCTTGCCATGAGACTCAGCCATCGTTGAGTCCTGGTCTAATACAGTACGGTACTGCGCTGAGACCTTTGCGTCAAGGTTCGCACTCAATGCTTTCTGAAGTCTCTTAATGACTTCCTTTTTATCGAGATTGTCGTTGAGGTTGTCAACAACTTGGCCATCAGGCCCAAGAATGAAGGTTAGGGCAGTATGGGAAATAGTGTAGCCTTCCGGTACACTATTGTCTGTCTTGTGCTGTGCAAAGACATGGAAGGCTTTTCGAACAGATTCGAGCTGCTCCTTGGTACCAGTTAGGCCGATAAAGTTCGACACTCCCTTCTTATCAAGAAAGTCGGATAACGTGCTCGGAGTGTCACGCTCTGAATCAACTGAGATGTAGACCGCATTGATTCGCTCTGAAGTCTCAGGTCCAAGATCGTTTAGGACAGATTTTAAGCGCTCAATCGCTCGAGGGCATACAACTTTGCAGTTGGTAAAGCCGAAAAAGACAAGAGTGTATTTTCCATGGAAGTCTGTTTCTGTTACCACAGCACCACGGTGGTTGAGGAGTGAAAATGTTGGTTTGAACGTGCTTGTAGTCATTGTAAAACCTGGCAAGACTTAATAGCCGAGCTGTTTGAGTTGGTCGATAGGAGAACAAGTCTAATATTTAAGTACTCCAAGTCACCATACTGCACTGGTATATCCTTTTATGTGTCATTGGCACAGTCTGAAGCGGACCGCGAAGTGCCGCCCTCCCCCCACACTGGAAACGGACGCCGGACCGAGGATACCCACATATCGGCGTTTCTCTGAGCCCGGTGGTCCGCTTAGCTTATACTTGCATTTTGGACAGACCCAATAAGTTATAAGTTTGAAACCATAACAATTATCCCTCATATGGATCAGGTTTTTGGCCCTGAAATTGGCGTAGTCTGCATCGCCGCAGTGGGTTAGCTATGCATTGAGTGGCTGTTTCAAAGCTCGCAGAAGCTTCGGTAGTGTTGTCCAAGCCCTCGCATGGCTTCAAGGTATGAGGACACCAGCCCGGTATCTGACTGGGCTGGTGCTACCGAGACCTGAGGCTTATCTGGCCATGAATCAGTCTTAATTGATCTTGCTCCCATGTCCCAAGACTGATTTGTTCAGCCTATGTAGAGTCGTGCATGAGGAAGAAACACCAATGAGCATCCGATCCCAAATCCTCGGTTACATTGGTAGGATGCTCAACAGCAGGGATCTCTGAACTTCAGATGATAAGGCGCATTAAAAAGGTACAAGCGTCGCTCCTTGTCCCATGATCCGAGGTCAATGCGCAAAGGACAGATCTTGGGAGATTTAAGCGAAAAAGAAACTGTCAAAAGGATGCTAGTGATTCTGGTGCCGAGTAAATTCTGCATTTCGGGAATGGCTCGTCTCTTCAAAATCCATGATAATTGCCAAGACTCAGGAGCGGAATTAAGAGCACACTCAGCTGTGGCTTGGATGCGACTCTTGAGAATCATGATCTTTGACAGCGAGTCAAGACCCAGATACCGACGAGAAAAGCCCCCTTTTCCAAAAGATGGAAATTAGACGGCCTGAGCTTGCTTCAGCTCTTTATCAGTAAGCCCAAGGAAGCATGTTTCTGTTCCAGATGATTTGTCGAACAGATAACTGCCAAAACTCTCAAACAAGGCTTGTCACCAACAAAGGCACTGCAGCCAGTAGCAAGCCCACTACCCCGACAAGCGCAAACTCAAATTTGGCGGGTAATCTGTAGCGGTCGAGTAATCTATTGGAGCTAGGACGAGATAACGATAAAGCGTGCTTCTTTGGGCATGGTCGTATCCGGGGAAAGCTATCATGGCTGGATGGAACGAGTCAGTTGTTCTGCAGACAGGTTCAGCTCTCGTCATCGGCTGCCATTCAAAATGCAGATCCCATCCTGCCCCCATTCTTGCTGCAGCAAAGCAAAACTTTTCGACTGTTGTTACCCATTATTTTGCACAATTTCTCATGAATTGGCGTTGCAGAAGCGCCTGCTCACACCATGGCTGGACTCCAACCTAATATCTGGGCTGGTGTCGCGATCCCATGGCTCGCGGCCTTGACGTCCCTCATTCTTCGCGTCTGCGCCCGGCGCATGACCAAAATGAGCTGGTGGTTTGACGATTACTTCACCATCCTTGCGTTTCTCTTCGCGACGGGGTATTGCGGTATCATGGTTGAATGTCAGTGACGCTCCTGTCTTGTCTATGGGTACAAGACTTACAGCCCTACAGGGACGCTACATGCTTATCTCGGAGTGAATATTCCCGACTCAATCTCTACCGATGAACGTGAGGCGATTCTGCAACGAGCACGATTTCTGGCTTACTTCAACTCCCTCTGCTACGCGTCATCGATCGCTTGTTCCAAGCTCGCCATCTTATGTCTGTATTGGCGACTGTTTCGCATTTCATCCATTCGCATTCCGATCATGGTGATGCTTGTCATGGTAGTCATCTGGATTATCCTCCGAACCTTCATGCTCACATTTCGCTGCGTCCCTGTCCAGTCGCTTTGGGACTACACTATTACAGACAAGGTCTGCAACATCAACAGTGACCAGTTCTTCCTGGGAACTATCACGACTCATTTTATCATGGATATCATCATCTTAGTCTTACCAATTATTGAAGTCTTTAGACTTAGGCTTCGAGCAGGTCAAAAGCTGGCAATCGGAGCCTTGTTCCTTCTTGGTACCATGTAAGATCCCATATCCTCCCATTTACATCATCCGAATTATTTTACTAACCTCTAGGACAGTGTATGCATTGCATCAATGTTTGTGCTAATAGTACTCGTTAACTACCCCGATAACACAACGCAGATGCCTCATGACTATGCCATGTTCTGTATTCTAGGCTCTGTTGAAGTCAATATCGCCATTGTCTCAGGTCAGTACCTGTCTTTGTCAGTCAAGTGATTCAATCATTAATTAGCTATCACAGCATGCTTCCCACTTCTACGCCCAGTCTTTGTGCATATTCTCCCTTCCAGTTTCCTCAGTTCATATGGGAAAAGCAGCCAGCCTATCAGCCGACCGAGCAATGCCATCAAGCTTACAACACTTATTCGGACAAATAAGGACAGAGAAGCTGACGAAACAAGCTCAACACATCAATTGGCCGACGTTGAGAATGGACTGCATTATCATTCTGGTGACGGGTCACGGTCCGAAGGAGTGCATACTATGATCTCAAGCGAGCAGTCGGGTTCCGGCCCGGGATTCGATACGGCGGGAATCCACGTGCGAAATGACACGGTCGTGGAGATTAAGCAAGTTGAAAACAAAGGCTTTTATCGGCTTGAGTAGTTTTTGAAGATAATCAAGAAGGCTTATATAGAAGACCATTTTCGGTCAAATGACATCATATTCCACCAAGTATTTTAAATGACCACTTCTACTGTCATGCTCCGGTATTACCTAGTATTACCTAGAGAAACCAGGGGTCAACAGCTCGTGCCGATGCGCTAATGACCTTGATGTCAGTGCTGCCCCATTGTTCCACGGCACTTCGACACTCCAAGTGGGACCCGAGGTTCTGCGGCATACGTACCATGAAGGAGCCTACGGCCGCTCGGATACGCACAGCCTCTCAACTCGGAGTCCGTTGCGTGGTCATTGGCGATGCCGTCATGTTTATACTTTCTAGAAATATTGAAATGAAATTATACGGGTAATGTTGGTGCGCTGACTTATGGCATGAGACCTTGAATTAAACTCTGTTGCATGGCCGAAAGTCCCGGATGCTACGTCGGTAGTTCCCACGGCGCCCTGAAAATCCCTTCTGATCGACGGTACTACGTAGTCGGCCGTGCGTCCGTGCCGGAATTTTTAAATGACAAAGTCACACTGCATCATTCAATCGACCTGCTGATTCGCTGTGCTCGTGCTGACGTGCAATGGAAATTTTGGGCTAGGTCGGTGACACAAGGGAGGTGAGCAATCAGCCGCACGTACTTAAGCCTCCCCCCCTCCATCTCCGTCTTCTCTCGGAACTCTTCATTCACCTTCGATTCATTGACAAGATGAAGCTGAATAACTTCCTCCCCTTCTTTGCCTACCTGGCAGGCCATGGTGTCCTCGCAACGCCCAAGCAGGAAACTATTGAGGTCGATGTTTGTATCGTCGGCGGTGGCGCAACTGGTGCTTACGCTGCAGTCAGGCTGCGAGAGGATTACGGCAAGAAGGTCGTGGTGATTGAGAAGCAGAACAAACTCGTGAGTTAATTTGGTCAGGACAAGAGACTGTTACTGATGCGTTCTTAGGGCGGTCATGTCCACGTTTACAAACCCAGCGCCAACGCGAGCCCGATCAATTATGGAGTCCAAGCGTACCTTGACCGAAAGACAACCAAGGCTTTCTTCAAGCGGTTCAATGTCGGACTCGTCTCTCCCAATCTAGTCAGCGCCGCCGAGGGGTTACTCACCACCAAGGACATTGACTTCAGCACTGGAAAGAAGGTTGATCCCGACTACGGCACTATCAACGCCACCGTCGCCCTGGCCACATATGCTGCATTGGCCATCAAGTATCAACCCTGGTTCGAGAACGGCTACTTCAAGAAGGGAGAAGTCCCAGAAGACCTCCTTCTTCCCTTTGGCGAATTCCTTGAGAAGTACCAGCTTGGAAGTGCCCTTTCCATCCTGCGAACTCTTATCTGGCTTTCCGACGCGACGCACACCCCGACTTGGAATGTGATGGCTGTTGTTGGAGAGCCTCAGCTTGCGGCCTTTGGATTTGGTCTCACTGGCCCTTCATTCAAGTATCCATCAACAGGCTCTACCGAGTCACTCTACGACAACGTCTACAACTTGATCAAGGATGATGTTCTTCTTGAAAGCACAGTTGCCTGGAGCAAGCGAACTTCCCAGGGCTCAGAGCTCGTCGTGCAGACACCCTCTGGCAAGAAGACCATCAAGGCCAAGAAGGTCCTCTTTGCAGCAACTCCATCTCCCGATAACGTCGGTACTTGGGACCTCGATACCAAGGAGAAGTCACTCTTCTCCAAGTTTTCCTGGGAGACACTGTACGTTGGCGTCGTCGGCAAGACAAGCCTGCCCAAGGACGTCTCCGGCATTACTAACACCGCTGACAATGCCACCAACTTCTACCTTCCTCGAGGTAACTTTGTCGACGCCTACTCTCGTTCAGGTGAACAGGACCTTTGGACAACTCGTGTCCTTGGTCAGGCCAACCTAACAGCTCAGAAGGCCAAGGCTCTTATCAAGCAGGTCTTCACCAACATCGACAAGGCTGGAACTTACGATGTGACCACTCCTGATATTGTTGCCTTCGCATCTCACGGATTGACTGTTCCCAAGGTCTGTGCTCAGGAGCTTGAGGAGGGCTTCTATAATAAGATTTATGCCCTCCAGGGCCAGCGCAACACTTTCTGGACTGGTCTCACATGGGCTCCTGATTACACTCCTATTCTTTGGGACTTCACTGAGAAGCTCTTCCCCCAGATCCTGTCTGGACTTTGAGCATGGTTACTCGAGTTGTGATGGAGGAGAGAGTCTGAGGTTTTTTTACAGCCAGCTTAGAGTTCTATTCACCATAATAAACTATTTTATACAGATTATTGATGCAGCTGTGCAAACATTCAGGGTCCCTTTTGGACTACTTTCTGTTATAGTAATCATAAAAGATATAGCTTTATTACTGCTACTAATTTAACTCAGTCACGCGACCTAATACACCTTCTCGTTTGAAACACATATACACAGACAGATACCCTGGACAGATTCTTAATCCAACAACTAAAAGCATGTCGCCTACAATGTAGCAAGTACCTGAAAAAAGCGACAATGAAGTAAAGCTATTGCCGTGGCCTTGAGATTATGAATTGCTCCCGGGCTCTCCGAACAGCCAGCGGTAAGCCGTTAGAAGACTGCCTCTCTCACTGCAGATAACTATTTAGGATCTCTTTCCTAAATAATAGAAAAGATTAGGTAAATTTAGTTTTACGGCCATTGTTCCGCCAAGAATAAGCGGATCATGATCAGCCAGATCTTCGGTGAAACTAGAATAAACATTGTAGATAATGTTTAGATCACGCGCTCCTACATGTGCAGTCCACCTCAAGAGGTCCAGAACTAAGTCCATTATCAGATCGACGGTACGACTGTCGACGAAAGCACCAGGGGGTTTAAACGCTATGACCATTAACAACAGCCTAAAACGAGCCACCATATTTGGATCCTCGGGAATGCAAGGGACATTGCTCCACCACAGGAAATCGACTGGTCTAGAAAACGAGCGCAGGATCTATACGAGCCTGCTAGTGGATTTCTAGTCATGTTACCGAGATTAGAGTTCAATGGAAGGATGTTCTATCAATTGCTATAAATAAGCATAACATGTGTCGAAGAACATAAAATAGTCAATTACCTCTTGCGTCCTTCAACTCAATGCCTTCGGGGTTCTAAGTCAAAATGAAGTTTCCGACTGTCTTGACACTAGGTACACACAGGCTGGATCTAATTGATATTATCCCTGCTGACAATTACTACAGCGTTATTCGCAACATGCGATGCTCTCAAAGTGACCATCCTCGCAGATACCAACCGCGACGGAAAGGTCGACAAGAAAGACATCGACGGCAAATCTTCATGGACCGCTAATCGAGGTGCCTTAATCTTACCCAACATCGGCGATACTGGCCTTCGTTGCGCTAAGAAATGGGGACCCAGCGTCGACATCATCCCGAGCAATGAGACTTATTTGGATTTGTGCAACGATGCGACAGATGACATTCAACGTAACCCGAAATATCTTGCGCCACTCAAAACACTTCCCATATCTGGATTGAGCCCATCTGCTAAGGGATCTATCCAAGTCACTGATAAAACAGCCGCAGCAAAGGTCCGTATCTTTACAAAGAAGAGTAACAAGTGGATCTACGTATCAGGCGGTTATGTGTTCTCGGCCAAGGAGCTTTCATCGGGTCTCGAACTCGGTATTGATGCCCGCGATGTCCGTCGACCCAAGGGATGGGATGGAAATGCAAAGATACAGTTCAAAGTCACTGATGGCAAGACAAAAGCAACCGACACTGTCGCTGTGCGAGTTGCTCCTGTATTGACTCACCACCACGGGCAGGTCGCCCAGCGCATCTTTTCAACGGGTGTGAACGAACCTGGCTCCAACCCTCAGCAGCAGCAGTTTGTGGATGACATCAAGCGCAACGTCGCCAGCTCCGGTATCAAAGACCCTATCTTCCTCTTCGACAACCAAGATATCTGGACACAGGACTTTTTTGAACCCGGATACTCAAGCATGCCTGGCCCGAATGGCCCAATTACTATCCGAATCATGATTCGATCAGTGCAGAGTTCCCGCAGATCCGGCCGCGACGCGTTCCATGAGCTCCGAAACGACCAGGTCGGCGCAGTTCAACATCCAGGTGACGGCGATTCTATCGATTCCACTGGAAACCTGGAGACTATTCCGCCCTACAAGCACAATGGAAAGTCGTTCCCTCAAGGAAGAACGATCATGGGCGCTTGGGACGGAAGAGCTCCTCTCATGGTTGACTTTCTCAAGGCCCAAGAAGTTCAGGATCCTCTGATTCTCGATACAAGCTGGTTGTACGTTGGCCATGTGGACGAGTTCCTTCAGTTCCTGCCTGCCTACAATGAACGTGGATGGATCATTATGGTTGCCGATCCGCTCAAGGGTCTTGATCTTCTGAAGAAGGCGTCCAAAGCCGGTCATGCAAGTGTCAAGGCTGTTTCCCGTTCTCTTCAAGTCGCGGAGAAGAAGCAAGAGCTGTGCCTGCCCCGGCAGACTATACAAGAGGCTCTCAAGTTCAAGAACTTTGACGCCATTCAGAAGAGCTCAGCTCAGCGCATTGAAGCCAATCTCAATATCCTCAAACGAGAGACTGGAATCACTGACAAGGATATCTTCCGAGTCCCTATGCCCTTCTACTACGCTGAGTCGGACAGCTGGCTTTGTCCTGGACAGAAACCATCAGAGTCAAATGCTGAGGATGATGCCTCCAAAACGCCTCAAAAGACCTCAAGCAAGACCGGCATTACGTTGAAAGGCGCTATGGGACCTGTTCACAAGGCCAAATCGATCGTGGAGGCCGGTACTCCAAAGAACTCACTGCAACGACGTGCGGTTGATACAGCTACACAGGTTCTGGCTCTCTGGCCAGGTACCGTCAATGGCCTTGTTCTGCCGGACCAGAAGGTTCTTGCACCTAAGCCTTGGGGTCCTGTAATCAACAAGCAGGATATCTTTGCGAATGCTGTATCCGAGGTGTATGCTAGCGCCGGGTACAACATTACTTATCAGGATGATTGGTTCTCTCACTTCAAGTTGCAAGGAGACGTTCACTGTGGTAGCAATTCGTGGAGAGCAGTAGATATCAAGTTTTAGATATTTCTTTTTTCAACCAAGTTATGGAATATTCCAATTTTATTTTATGCTCCTCACCCTTAGTGATCGTCAGTTATTATGTCTGCCTCATATGCTAGAACTATGCAAAATGCTCGGCAGTAATAGAATCTTCTTTAGCTAGGCCAACTTTGTGCCCAGGCACGGCTTCTGTCAAGCCCATAGAAGACGCAATCTCCATCAACCTTGCCTTTTCCTCATGGGACGCAGTATCGCCAAAGACAAGATCCATATCCTCCAAACTCTTTCCACGAGTCTCAGGGACGAAGAAGTAGGTAAAGAGGAAGGCGAGAAGGCAGAATGCGGCAAAGAAGATGTAGGTACCCCAGCCAAGGTTGGCAAGCATGTCAGGTGTGACAAGTCCGATGATGAAGTTGCACATCCAAGTAGCGCTAGTAGTGATGGCCATAGCCTTAGATCGGTTGCCAAGGTTGAAAATTTCCGAAGGCAGGACCCAACCGATGGGCGCGAAGGAAAACGAAAAGTTGACGTCGTATATGTAGATGAAGACGATACCAACCCAACCAGCAGCCTTGTTGTCGGCAAGACCCGAGCCAAAGCCTCCAATGATACCACCGACAATAACGAGAGAGATGAATGTTCCAGCTGCACCACACATGAGCAACGGACGACGACCGAGCTTGTCAATCAAGAAGAGGGCGGGTAATGTTGAGAGCGTGTTGACGATGCCGTATACACCAGTCGCCAAAAGACCAGATGTATTTCCAGAGAGTCCCAACTGCGCAAACATGGTTGGGGCGTAGTAGATGATGGCATTGCAGCCCATGAACTGCTGGAAGAACATGATGCAGCAGCCGATAGCGAGGCGCTTAAAGGCGGGCCACGTAGACACGAGAGCGACATGCTGAGCAGCGAAGAGAGAAAGGCCCTTCTTCCCGGGAAACCTCTCCGCTGACACGGACTCGTCAAACAGAACCTCTGTCTTGATGGCCAAATACTCAGCTCTGATGGATTCTGAGTCGACATGAACTTGGCGGAGCTGAGCCAGGGCGGCAAGGGCTTTGTCTTCCTTGTGGCGCATGAGATAAAAGCGCGGGGACTCGGGGAAAAAGATCATGCCAATTCCTAGAACAAGCGCAGGGAAGATCTGGAGGGCAAAGGGAACTCGCCAAGCAGCTTCGGACTGGCCTGTACAACCATTGGGGCCGACATCATATCGAGGATCGAATGTGCGTTTGTCGGAAGTACCACCTGAGTATGGAATATCGGGTGCGCATCTATGGCCGCCGATATACTGGGTTCCATACTCTAACCAGTAGCTCACGAGAATACCAAGAGTGATACTCAGCTGCTGCAGAACAACAAGGGTACCCCTGATACCGGGACTTGACACCTCAGACATATACATGGGCACAATCATGGTCAGCATGCCAACTGCAAGGCCAGCAACAGCACGTCCTGAAGTTGTGTTAGGAGGAGCGACTGGGTGAAAGGAACCGTGCTACTCACCTGCAAAAAGCATAGGGATAGAGTCTGCACCAGCCTGAAAAGCTGAGCCTATTGTAAAGACGACAACAGCAAGGAGGATCGAACCCTTTCTACCAATGTAGTCGGCAATGGGACCATTAATGAGAGACCCAAACCACGCGCACAGAAGCAAGGTTGAGACGAACCAACCCTTAAAGCCACTGTCAAGGTAAATTCGTGGAAAGTCAGCGGCGAACGACTCCATGGTCAATACGCCCGACACGACGCCTTGATCGTAGCCAAAGAGGAAACCACCAAGACTGGCAAACTAGTTACGAAGTGTCAGTTCTGATAAAGCTAAGATAAGAAACCGCTCACCATAGAGAGTCCGAAAATGTAAGGGTTCTCACGCAACTGGCGCCAGACACCCTTCTTGGGTACAGCACCGAGCTGCTCCTCGCCAGTAATTTGGTCACTAGCCATATTGAAGCTCGATAATTGAATTGATTCTTAGGTCGAAGCTGAATCTGGGGATTGAGTTGGGGAAACGAAAATTTGCGGAGATTTTTTGGGGGTCTTATATTCGTATAGGATCAGCATGAGGTGACCAAGTTTTGCTCCGCGTGCAACTTGAACCCCACAGAATACTGGAGTTGGATACTACGTTGGACTCCATCTCGCTGGGTCCGGCCAACTCCAGTCCGAGCCAATTAGAAATCCAGGAGCTTAGTGTCCGGGCTACTGAATCCCGTGGGGAATTGGAGCTGTCGATCCATGACTCGAGGAGGACCGATCTCCTTCAAAAGGACGAGGTTAAAGAGCCGTGAAAAAGTCACCATTCCGTAGAGAATAAAATCCCATGATAAATTATCTCAATATGGATGGAGATTTGGTCAAGACAACAGGAGGGCTTATTCAGCGCGTCGAGCGTCTTTTGGCCCGACAGAAGCTGTCATGTCCGACACAACGAATCTTGATTGCCTTGGCTGGCGTACCAGGATCCGGCAAAACCACAATTTCAGATGCTTTGATGAAAGAGCTGAAGAAGAATGGTATTTCCGATGTCGCAGTCCTTCCCATGGTCAGTATATTCTGGAGTGCCCAACTCAAAGCATTAACTACGTCACTAACACCCAACTTGTTAGGATGGGTTCCATTATACTCGCACGACTCTCTCTTCCTTCCCCGACCCTGATGAAGCATTTCGAAGACGCGGTGCGCCTTTTACATTCGATGGCGCCGCCTTGGTAGATCTCGTAGCGGTACTAAAGAAAACACCTATAACGACAGATGACGAGCCCGAAACCATCATTAAAGCACCGGGCTTTGACCACGCAAGAAAAGACCCAATCCCCGATGCCATCGAGATATCTTCGCGTGCCAAAGTTGTTATCGTCGAAGGCAACTACGTACTCTTGGACCAAGACCCTTGGAGCCGCATTCCTGCATTGGTGGATGACAAGTGTGTCTCGTTGGCAATTTATCAGCTTTTATTCCAGGCTAACTCGTGCTCAAGATGGTTTGTAGATATTCCAGTCGACATAGCTAGGGAACGGCTGGCATCCCGACACCTCAAGGCTGGAATCGAGACGACGATAGAAGCTGCGATCCAGCGGGCCAACGAAAACGATATACCGAACGGAGACTACATAAGATCCCATCTGATCGAACCAAATGTACGCATCATAAACTGATGACTCCTGGAAAAGCGGCATCCAACAAGTCTATCACTGCGGAAAGTTGGCCCAGCCAGGCCAGCCAAGAACACTGGCAAACTCGTCAGCAGAAGATGCCGGCCACGTCGAAAAGTCCATCAGCATAGGATCAAGCTGGACGTTTGCCCAATCACCCGATGCCAATAGAGGGTCCGGCAGAATAACGTCGATGATGTCGGCGCAGCGAGTCGCAAGCTCATTATCTGCAAATACTTGTCGAAAGATGTGTCGGACTGTGTTGACGTCCTCCTGCCACTTGGGCATATCTGGTGATTCTGGGTTACTGAGGATAGCAAGGACGATGACTAAGGAAGCGTGGAATGTGAAATAGCTAGAGATGTCAATTTTAATCCTCTACTTGTGCGGGAGGACTTACATGGAGTACCAAGTCACAAGCCTGGTTCTCTGTCTTTCCTTTGTATACTGATCAATCGACATAATTGTCGCACTCGCAGCGCGGACCGCAATGCTCATGCATTTTTCGTCAACCTCATTGACTGGTACTGTTGTACTAGAATTACCCTGACCAATTGCCCGCTTGAGAAATAACTGGCGGAAGATGATGATCTTGAGGTTCCAGAATCGCCACCAAAGACGTGACCTGTTGAAGTAGAACGCAGGCTCGGCTGAGGGGACATGGTGATCCAGCCTTAAGTACTCTGGTAATGTGCTAGACCACTTATCTAACGTTGCATCCATGGATAGCGCATCTTCCGGTGCCACACATGACGATGAGAGCAGACGATTGGAAATGTAGTTGGACTTGACATGTAGATCGCTCTGGTACTTCATGCCCGAGTACAATGTCGGCCTGTTTGCTTCTTCTGGAGCGACCTTTGTTCCACTCGTAAGGTCCTTTGCACGCATTAGCAAAGCATTCACCTTGTAACCAGGTATTACACACCTCGTCATCGATATCAAGAACTGGCCGTACGTCCATCGCCTCTTCACCTGGAAGAAGGATCGGCCTCCCAAAGGTCGTTGAAGCACCACTGTCAAACATGTACAGCCCCCACCAAACGCGACGGCGCATCTCTCTCTGCAAGAGACTGATGTTCCACTCGGGCAATTCTCTATGGAGACCCAAACTCAAAGCCATTCGCGTCGCGAGTCCAAGAAAGTTAGATCCCGTATTGGGCTTATTACGCTTCTGGCTCAGATTGCTGAACAGGATGAGGGCTTGAACAAAGGTCAGGTCAGCGCTAGCAAACAACGACTCAGCATCCCCAAAGGATAAGGCGAGGTGGTACAGCTCATCATCGAGTTCGTTGTTGTTGTTCTCGAGACACCAAGCCCCCAGCGCCATAATGGTATAGAGTAGCATCTGCCATGAGCGTGGTTTTGGCCGCTGAATGACCTCGTGAAGCTGGGCTCGAAACGTGGGTTCGTGTACGAAAGGATAGCTGCGGTGGTAGACCTCAAAATAGCCATTTACCAACTGTTCAATAACCTGTCTTGATGTGACTGAGTTAGATAGCTGGGACGACGATTCTAGTCCAGCATAGGGTCTTAAAGCCTCAGGGCTACTACCAATGAAGGGCCTTGAATGACCGGTCCAGAGGAGCAGTGACCTCAGAAAAAAGACACCAGCAGTCGGTCCTAGTGAGAGTTAATGTTCTGTGTCAATTCCATCTGCGTTCACTGACATACCTAAGTATCCAGCCCCTCTCGGCTCAACGGATAACGACGCCATCCCATCAGTCAACTCATCCACGTCTTCCTGCCAATCAAAGCCATCGCTTTCTGCAGGCACGGCATCTGAAATGGCACCGCTGGCCTGAACTGGAGTATCAGGTGAGGAAGGATTTATCGGTGGCGACACAGATGTATCCGGTTGGGATGCGTCTGCCGGCACTTCAACGCCCCGCAACGCCAGTGCTTGATTGATGTCAACATCAGGGAGAAGCTGATGGAACAATCGTTCCACGTTCGCGAGGCGTCTCTCAACTCTAGTCAAATAGCTGAAAGGATGGGTCAGCTAGGAAGTTACAAGGGTTCGGCCAAATAATTACTCTCGCGTAAGAGGAGTTCTTTGTGTCCTCTCACTATAACGACAAGGCCTACCAGACCGCGCACAGCTCATGCATATTGGCCTTTCTTTGGAGCACTTCGGCTGTTAGCATCTACACTTGAAGGAACTGAGGTAGTGACATACTCTGAGCTTTTTACTCCGGCAATAGTCACACTTCCAGTATGTGGTTAGCTTTCCGCTACCCGTAATGCTGTCGTGAACAATATTCTTACTGCGGGGATTTTTCCAAAGTGCGGCTTCTTATCTGCCATGCCTTGTTATTCTACATCAATGTTGAAGATGAAGGTTTTCCTGTGCACTAAGAAAAGTGACATGCAGATGACACCATGTTGGTGGAGGCTTTGCCCGGAATATCTTTTTTCCTGGGTTATTTTCCCCCTGGTCACAATTAAGGACTTAGATCGTTGAGGAAATTAAATGCAGTGTCTTATTACAGCCCATCGTGCAGGAAGTAGGTCCGTCTTGGAAAAGATATTTTGTCACTCTTCTTATGGTCACCTATTAAATAAGGCACGCAATGCGAGCATTACCTGTTTGGTCTAACAATTCAGAATGAATCTTCAATAAAGTAGTATGATACGTAATACAATATCATCCTTCGAAGATCAAACAAAGTCAAACCCTCAGCAGCCTCTTTCCATGGCCAGCGCCGCCTGAACCTCCATTGCCCTTATCCTCAACTTTTGGATCTTCCGTCTTTTTGAGCTCTGACCTTGTACTAGCGAACGTGAAGCGCTCATTCCTCTGTCCAAGAAGACAAGCAAGAGCATATAATGTGTAGGATTCGGGGTTGTACAAGGCCTCTTGCGTGGAGATGATGTCTTGATCTTCATCGCCAGGGTTCTCACTTTCCTTTTTCCTAGGGTTCGCAATATACCCCAGTTCATCTAATGACTCGTTAGTCCATTTAATCATATAATGGTTTTTAAACCTACAGCTTTTTTCATGCTCTTAGGTATCCGCATTCCCTAGGACAATATAGAAGAGCTCGTGGAATAATGTCATGGACTGTGCTCTGTATTCCACAATACTTTTGCCTTCCTTCTAGATTGCTCCAAGGCGTAGATAGTCATTTTTGGCATTCCATCCCAAGTTACTGACACAGATGGTAACTGCTTTCCACGCCTGCCCGGGACCCTCATGAGTAGCCCCAAAGTTCTGGATGGCTCCGTCGACCTTCTTCGCGCAATAGTCATCGGCCTCATCCATCAGGTATTCTCTAACATCCGGGGACCAAAATGGGAACTCTGAGAAAACGTGAGCCAAAAAGATCATAAGGGAAAGTGGGATTGTTCCTGCACCTGGCTACGCACCTTCTGGCTGGTTTGCTTCGTCTGGAGGCGGAGTTGGTTCATTAACTAGATCTCGTACCTTCTTGGCGTCATCACCTGTAAACTTATTGCCTGTCTCCTTATCATAGGCCACGTCATCCCAGTCCATACCTAGACGTAGACCACATTAGTCAAATAGTGACTCAGCCGCAACAACACACTTACGCTCCAACCACTTGCTCGAGCAGAAAAGCCATGGTTTACCGCTTGGCAGGTGTAGATCGCCATCGATAAAATTTTTTACCGACTGCAACGTAGCTATTTCAATGGTTCAGCAACAGGCTACCCAAAGTATTTTGTGGCCGGGGGGGTTGAGAACATACCGATGACTATTTCCCTGTACCTGGCATCGGCGGGAGGGGGATCCAATGCGAAAAAGGTGTATATGTATTCGGGTCCATCAACGCTATCGTCTTGAGCGTACGAGAGGGCAGCGTCGACAAGCTTTCTGGCATCTGTCCACCATCGGTTGAGTTTACTCTTATAAGACGTACATCCACCGACTCCAACACCGCCTTGTTTGACGTTAAAGACAGAGTCAATTGAACCGAGGGCATGTTGAGCAACAAGTATCAATAACAGCGCTCTATAGGTAAAAAGGATTGGACGCTGAAGCCAAGTCATGACGGGAGAGGGAGACGGATGACAGGACGAGACAAAAAATTGGTTGATAAGGACTACAAAGACAGGAAAGCAGGAGTGTTTGAGCTCAGTAGTAACAATTATGGTCGATGGATATCTGAATAGATATGAAAAGGCAGCGATCCCAAGATTATATGTAGTTTATGGGGTTCAATACTGGTTGAGTGTTACTGCAGCCGGAGAGATTGTAGTTCTGCTAAATTGTTAACATTCGTGGGAACCAAACATCACGCTCTTGGCTGCAGGACTCATGGCAAATTGCGGCAATGGACGCAAAGGCATCCTCCATGGTTTTCTTCCGTGTTGGCCCCAGAGGTCTGAGCACCAACGTGAACAGGGATACTAAGAAGGTGGTGTATGACATGTCGAATGATCAGCTTCGTGCTCGTCTAAGCGCCTGCAGTGACTGGAAAAACCGAGCACAGAAAGTTATGACAAGGGTTTTGGGGGTCAACAACGCCGAACCGCATTGGCTAGAGTCGGTCCAACAGGCGATGCAATTATAGAAAGCACCAGCACTGCTACTGTATGTTGGTCATCCACTCTGTTGGTCCTGAGAAAAATTCTTTTGAAACAATCCTTTCTGCAGCTCAGCCTCGGGCTGTTACCCAGATGTCAAGAGTATATTACATGACTCAATTAAAAAAAGAAATGGGACCCCAATATCATGGTATTACCGCCTGCATGATGCTACTGTTGGCCCCAGCATCGGCCAATATTCATCAAAGCCAACAGAGTATCCTCATGCTGCATCACAATATATTAATACCGCAATTGAGGCTTATCCCCCACAACCAATCGGGTTCTTCTGAGACGATGAACAAGCTGCTGCTGCCTTCTAATCTGCCTTGACGTTGCGCTGCATGTCGCGCGGTAATTGTCAAGTAGGATCTATTCCAAGTCGAGGTCTGCTTCGTATATGCGCCAGGCGTTTCAAAGTAGCTGTTGCTTCAGTTGCGTATGTTGCATTGAAGAGAACTTTACTCTACTTATGACAACGCATTGTGATAATTATAGTGTATCGGCGCTTTCCTCATTTGTATGGACTTGAGCAGCTACCTATGTACATAATTTGACAACTCGATCTTATGTCGCACGGCGATAAAAGTCCTTAGTTCACTTTCACTTTGGTTCATTCTTCTTATACCATCTCGTATAATCAACATCCCTTGTTCACGTGTTTTGGATATTCTTTCCATTACGGTCCTTTCCTACTATCACTTGTCTACATCTGTTCAACCAACCATGCCAACTATGAGAACCACAGTCGCACGGTGGCTGTTGCTCCTTGCCCTCCAGTTGGCGGCAGTGTCAACCTCACCAGTTGCGTCAACATGCCCTGACGGGTCTTGCTTGTGTACTGGCGACTGCCGTGTTCTTCTGCAAGACGAAAGCTGCTGTCCTCGTGGAGACGGATGGCTAGAGCATATCTGTGGTCCAAGTAAGAATGACTACCTCGTACCTGATGTTGGCTTACAATGTCCCAGAGAGAGCGTGTTGTCGTGAGGGCTGCTGTCCAGAAGGCTGGACCTGCGGTGCTAATGGAATGTGTGGACCGCCGCTTCCATCTATCTCTGACCCAACCACCATCATCACTCTCCGTAAACCTGAACTATCTTCCCCAACGGCTGATGACAATATCTCTGGCAAAATCCCCACAAACCCTAAACCCCCTTCTCTTACAACTACTTCAGAACGACGGCTATCAGAACACACCACGGTATCATCCATATCATCACATATTTTTGTCACAGCAGGACCCCCAGTCTTAACATTACCAAGTAACCGAGTCACCACTAGCTCTGATGAGGTAGTGTCCGGTCCTGGGGATGCTACTACCATTCCCAATAGCCAGCCGACAAGTGGCGAGCCCGAGAAGCCATCTGATGCAAGCCGCGATGTTCCAGATGGAGATACCACCTTACCAAACACTCACATCGTCCCCATCGCATCTGAGCCAGCCTCTGCCACCACTTTACCTGGCAGCATGGTGACTGCCATTTCCCCCACCAATCCCATTTCGCCAGGAACCGATCTCTCAGAGACAACTCATACGCCTACCACTGACTCTCGCGGAGGCGATGACAGGAGTATCACTACAATACTCATCCCCAGTACTGACGGCGGTGGTCCCGCGGCTTCAACTTCTGGCCAAACTGTGCCCGTGAATGAAACTCCTACATCCATTTTGGTTCCGAGTGGCACTTTCTCGACAGCGATCACCACAACAGACACTCCCACCACGTCACCATTCGCAACCGGGACACTCGATTCTATTCTTCCATCTCAAGGTGCAACAGATAGTGCACATCACAGTCAGGAACCTAGTTCCATTATGTCTGTTCCACCGACATCTGTCGACCCCGTCCCTGGCACTGAGCACTCGAGTCATGCCGAAGCCAACAAGTCAAATGATCCCCTTCCTACTTCTCTCGTCACAAAGGACCCACTTACTACAGCTCCTGAGCCAACCTCTAATTCCATAACCACATTACCCAATGGTCAGGTTACGACTCTACCCAGGCATAGTACCAATGATGTCACAAAGGCTCCAGAGTCCACTGAAACAGACAGAGTCGTTCCCGTCATCATCCCAATCACAACACCAGTACCCGATCCAGAGAGAAGCGATGATGGTATCAAGATTCCTTGCGACATGTGGTTCTTTGATCTATGCCTCGCACCCATTGGCGGATGGGGCTTCGTGCTTCCTCCTGGGACTCATCCCCCGTATGTATAAATCACTTGTAGCATGGCCGATGCCACAGTCAACCGTAACTGACCTTTCTAGTGGCCTCCCTCCGATTATCAAGATCGACCCTACCGCACCTATTAAGGTAGATATCACAGGATCTATCCCATGGCCTGGATTCACGTATGTTACTGTTAACATTTCTCCGTTCCTGGTATGCCAAACTGATATGTATTCCTTAGTATCGATCCGGCCGGTAATCCAACATTCTCCAGTAAGCCGGACGACTGTAAGACTGAGACAGCTGAGATGTGCATCACTACTACTTCTTATGGGGTTTCGGTTGATGGTACTACTACATCTACAACAGCAACGAGTACCATTTCCACTTGCGGCACTATTTACGGATGTGACGTAAAAGGAGAGGACTCCTCAAGAACTATCTCTAAAACAACTACAGTTAGCACGGAGACCCCTACTGTAACAGCCATCAGGCTCACATGGGAGGAATGGAATATAGATGAGTATACAGAAGCACAGCTCAACGACATAGCAGACGCAGCACAAGCTCGACTCGATAAGAAGTTTGGCAGATTGGCGTCCCCTACGACCCAAATCACAACGACCGAAGCTACTACCGAGTCTTTCCCCACCCTCACCCGAGCTCCTTCTATTGGTGTTCCAACCTCGTCTGGCCTCTCTTGCGTTTCGACGGCCACTTATACAGAATGTGGGGGCTCAGGTAATCGAGAAGCCTGTGTCGAGAAGCCCAGTTGTGTGTCTTGGGTCAACACAGCAGCTGTTACCATGACGACACCGGAGATAACACCATTCTGCGACGCGGGCTACGAAACATACTCGGCGACAGCTCATGCAGCCATACCAACTCAGGGCGGTCCCTTGAAGTTCTTTATTCCTGTCTCGGATGATAAAGGGTCAGATTGGGACTTTGTGATTGACGACGATAATGTCAAAGAGGCCGTGAAGAGTTGGAAGGTTGGAAACGATGATGACGGTAGCATTGAGAGTGGAGATGGTGGGAAAGACCTCGAGATCAAGTGGGAAGTTCCCAATGAGTCCAGTAAGATGCTTGTTACTCCCATGCTTCTAGACGATGCTAATAACGCCAGGTGGCACTTATGTTGAGTTGCTGTTCAAAACATCAGATATCAACGAGAAAAGGTTCACCTTTACGGCTAAGGGCGGTATTGTGAGTAGTCCAACTACAGATATCATCGGAAAGTGATCTAACACGTACAATAGGTTGCTTGTATGCCCGACTGCAGAGACGATGCAACGACAACAACAGACGCTGATGGCATGGTTTGCACCCACTACCCCTGCCACTCCCCCAACTGCGAGCAAGGTCCAGCTCCGGAACCACAAGCTGCCTGTGAGTTAGTTGAGGACGGACTTGCCATTCCCCTCTTCTACACTGTGACCATTGTCGCAAACGGCTACAGTTGGATCGATGACGATGGCAAGAAGCTGAAGAGTGAAGAAAAGGGCTGTGGAGCAATGACGGATTGGCATTCCAGTGCGATTGAAGTTGAGACAGGGGACGGTTGGACTGCGCGGCATATGTTTACTTTCACCTTGCCGATAACTATCAAGGCAGGCTGTGTAGAGAGGGCAATCGCAAGTGCTGGGGGGCCCTCGGGTATTCAGTGCGATAACAAGGAGGGCGATTTATGGTGACGGTTCTAAGTATCAATGGCCCATCGCTACTAGAGTGAATGCCATATTTCTATTTCATTGTAACTCTAATTACGGGATATAGCAGTGCGTTTCAAAGCCTACGTGACATTCCTCCCAGCCCAAAGCGCCCAAATCCCTTAGACCTTGCTCAAATAGATCAAGAGTTAGAGGTTTTATAAGCTCGCCATCCTTCATGTGGGGATACCGTGCAGTGGCTTTGAATCTCTCCTCGATTTCCTGACTCTTCCACTTATGAACCCAGACACACGCTACCGCCTCCTGCCCCTCCCATCTCACATCCTCTTCAACCCAACCCAAGCTTGGGCCCATTATATAGGGGTTTCTATGCTGAAACTTCTTCCCATAGGCAACTGAAGGCGCCAGATGTCGCACTCTGTCCCATACGGCACGTCGCGTTTCTTGTGAGATTGAGGATGGGAAATAGACTCTCTTTAATTCGGTATGAGACGACAGTGCGATTGTGACGTAGTCCCTGTTGAAGTCGATGATCTCAGTTACGACTGGAACATCTGAGTGAGCGCCAAGGCTGGAAAGCAACTCTGCATAGCTCTCGGACTGCGAGAAGTTAAGCCAGGATCTGGTGCGATACCAATTGAGTAGAAGCACACAGTCTTGCGGAGACTCCTTGACTCTTCCGTAGCAGGCCTTTAGGAAGTAAGCAAATTTGATCGAAGCGTCATTTTCAGAGACAAACATGTGACCACTCTTTCATGGTTGGGTGCAAAGCATGGAATAATGATTCATCTAGCAAAACGTCCTCTGGAAGCTGGAACTTGAACCATGTGGTAATTGACTTGTCGCGCGGCGGGTTGTTCGACATCATTGCGATAGATACAGTGCAATGAGATGGATTATACTTTGGGGGATATAGTAAGAGCGGAGAAAACAGGTGTTGGTAAGCGGCAGCGAGGATTAAGTGTTGGTTGCAACAGGCACCTTTATATAGATTTGAAACACCCCGCCGGCAGTGCAAGATTATTAACCCGACACAGCCCCTGTTTGATCAGGCGCCAGCCGATTCACGATTCGGGCGTCACTGATTGATAAGGTAGTCAAAGCTTATGACGTCTCAACGAGACATATCGACCTCACGCAGCTCTTCAATTGGACGTCGCAAAAGGGCAAGCTTGCTCGAGGAAATAGTATAGTTGAGATAGCTTCGAATACCCCAGTCGTGGGATTGCGTATCAAATTGTTGACGTTGGCCGGAATGCTAGCAATTCTAAGATCAGCAGAGCAGAGTAAGGTTTTCTCCCAGCTCAATGCGACGCGCCTCGATTGCGGACGTATCCAAAGCGACTCTATAAAAGCGAAGCTTAGTACACGAACCAGAAAACAATACACTAACAGATTTGCGGATGTTAATTTAATCAAGTTAGCCTGTCTTCAGTCCTCTGCCGTGCCTCTTCTTCCTGCTAGTCGATTTGCCATGTCACGAATGATATGCTTCTGATACTTTCCACTTCCAGTCTTGGGCAACTCAGCATCCACACCATCGTGGCCAAGCCAAAAGATGAATGCCGGCACCTTGACTGGGCTCAGATTCTGCAAAACCCATTCCCTGATATCTTCATCTGATGGCTTCTTCTCTTGTGAGCACGCCTGTAAAAAAGCTGCGACAACTTCACCGTGGATCTTATCCTTGACTGCCACAACGCATGCCTCTCTGACTGCGGGATGACGTAGAAGCTGGTTCTCAATCTCGCTGGGAGATAGATTCTCACCGCCGCGGATGATCAGATCTTTGATGCGGCCAGTGATGAAACCGTAACCTTGTTCGTCCAAGTATCCCTCGTCACCGGTATGCATCCACAAGACACCATTCTCATCATATCTCATTGCTTCCTGTGTCTTGATCTCGTCTTTGTAGTATCCCTTTTGCAAGGCGAATCCACTGGTACAGATCTCTCCACGCTCGCCGATGGGAACAGTGTGTCCCCTCGTGTCGACTATCTTGGCTGCAGTATGGGGAAGAACGCGACCGAGACTAGTCAACATCCTGTCATCAGGGTCGTCCAGGGAGGTGATGAATGTCACAGGGCTCGTCTCAGTCATTCCGTATGCTATAAGCATGCCCTGAACATTCATCTTGGCTCTTAGTTTATCCATCAAACTAGGCGATACGGGCGAGCCAGCGACGAGACCCGTGCGGACTGTTGTGATTTTCCGAGGTTGGGATTCCATCTGTTCTAGCTCTGATATGAACATTGTAGGGACACCGAGTAGTGCAGTAGCTTTTTCTGCCTCGACTGCATCCAGAGTTTGCTTCGTGTTGAATCTGTCGGAAGGAAACACAATAGTGCTACCGTGGGTGAAGGAGGCAAGAAACCCCATGACCAGACCGAAACAGTGGAATAGAGGGGGTGGACAGCATACAACGTCATCTTGGGAGAGTTTCATAGCATGTCCCACGTATCTGCCATCGTTTAGCAAGTTGCTAGAATAACTTGTCAGTAGTTTGGAGTGGCTTCACAAGAAAGACGCTCTTACTTGTGGGTGAGCATGGATACTTTCGGAAGGCCAGTGGTGCCTTAGAACATGTCAGAGACCAAAGTCAAAGAGCCATTTGTGTGAGAGGAGTTATCTCACCAGAGGTAAATTGCATGTTCAAGACGTCAGCAGGTTGAACACGAGTCTCAGCTCGCTCCAGTTGCTCGTCAGTCATGGATCCATTAGTGCCCTCATTCAGGAAGTCTTCGTATCTATGGCAGTTGAACAGATCTCGCGATGGAGATCTGTCAAACATAATAAGCTGTTCAAGACATGCGCCGACTTCTGTTGTCGTGGCAACCTGGTAAACATGATCATCCGTCTGTATCGATCCAATGGACGACGCAATAAACAACGCCCTACAGTCTGCGAAACAAATCATTAGAGTTCTCCATGATCTATGAGTTTGGCTGACTAACCGCTACGAGCCACAGCAGAGCAAAGCTCATGAGGTGAGTTTGTCGTATTGAACACCACAAATGGACACCCAATTCTCGCAGATGCCAGAAATAGCTCAATGTACTCAAAGCGGTTGCCCGCGAATATCCCAACGGTATCGCCATGATTCAGGCCTGCATTGAGGAGGGCCTTAGCGGCAATAGAGCTGCGATACTCAAGGTCCTCATACGTGAGTCTAATGTCTTGCCATGGTACAACAAGTGCAGCTCTTTGACCACGCCGCTTAGCTTGCTCTTTGACCAGATTTCCTAGAGTTCTGTTCCAAAGTGGGGGGCTGATGGGACCTTGGACTATAGAGAGTCTTGGAGCTTGTGTGATCAAAGGTACGGGTTCATCTGTGTTAGACCAGATCGGCTGTGCAGACGTTGAGTAGGATATGGCCGGAGTGAGACGTGGAATAAACGGAAGAGATAGGTTGATGCAGGTAATCACCCCGAGGCGAGAAGAAAAGGGCCTGCGTCTCATCATTGGGAGAAATACAAAGTTCATCTTTAATTGTTAGCAGTGGGCTTTAACCAGGAGCCGAAGAATGAAGATAAATCATAGAATTTCTGGATAGTACCGAGGCATCGTGAATACTCGCGTGTTGGACGATTTATCCGCCGTCTCCCGGGACAGAGCAACGGCACATGATGAACCTTGGATAGCAAACCCGGGCATCGGACCGAGCGGGGACTCATTAACCGGTTCCTTTCAGCGCCCCTGCCCAGAAGGCCCAGGCTGCTAAACCACATAAGGACCCGTGTGGCATCTTTAGTTGAGTCTTTTCTTCGATCTCAATGTCAGGCCAAGCATTGCAAAAGTTATTCCTTAACGTAGTTCAGCGCAGCCTTGAGCCAAGAATTTGACGATGTTAATATGTTTCACAAATATAGAGAGAGAGTTATGGAATTCGAAGAGATCACGACTATCAGCGATACTCTTTGGAGCATTGATTGTGTGATCACCTAGAGAGTAGCTGATGCGATCCCGTTCTACTGACAGAATTGAAGACATTCCGCAGCGATCAACCAGACAAGAACATCAATTTTATAAGGACAATAAAAGGCAAATTTGTTCCATACAAGCCTATATCACTACGAGACGACATTCTTGTTCAGAAACAAGGTCTGAACGTTACAAAAGCCCTTCAAACCGTTGGCACCCCACTCAGTTCCAATACCACTCTCTTTATGACCCCCAAATGCTGCCATTGGAGTCAAGTCGAAATGAGTGTTAACCCAAACATTGCCAGCTTGAATCTCTCGGGCGATGCGGTGAGCACGACGAATGTCATTACACCAAATAGAGGCTCCTAGTCCCATGGTCGTATCATTTGCACGCTCGATTACCTCTTCCTCACTACTCCACGTGAGAAGTGGCACAATTGGTCCTAGAGCGCATTGTTAGTCTAGTTCGATATCTCATCAAAGGCTTGAGTCTTACCGAATGGCTCTTCAAAAACGATCCTGGATGTCTCAGGGGGTACGTCGATGATAGTAGGGTTAACAAAATACCCCTCAGAAGAGTCAATCTTGCCGCCAACAGCAACGTTCCAACCCTCCTTCTCGATATCCTCAAAGAAGCCTTTTACACGCTTGAACTGAGGAGCATTCTGCAGCGGGCCGTGTGTTACACCTTCCTTAGACCCATCTCCTAAGGTATAGCTCTTGACATGCTTGACAAGTGCCTCTTTGAACTGGGGATAAATGCTCTGGTGCACAAAGATTCGCTTGAGATTGAGGCAAATCTGACCTGAGTTGAGGAATGCGAAAAAGGCTACTTTCTCAGCAGTCTTGTCGATATCGACGTCTGGAAATATGATAGCTGGATCGTTGCCACCACTGATCGAGTTAGCGATCATAGAGGGCTTAAAAAGGCAACGGAGGCTTACAGTTCCAAGGTCACACGTTTCAGCGTGGAGCTGGCGCTTCGAAGAACAGCTTTTCCTGTCGCTGTTGAGCCTGTGAAGCTGATCTTGTCAACGCCCGGATGGCTAGTCATCCAAGGCCCAAGTTTATCATCGCCACTCAGAGATTGAACCACGCCAGGTGGGAAAAATTGTTGTGCAAGCTCAACCAGCTTTAGACCGCCATAGGGGGTGAAAGGACTTAATGACACATCAGTAATCTCAACTTGGAAGCCTTAAAGGATGGCACTTACGATGGCTTAACAATAATCACGTTCCCGGTCAATAGAGCCGGGGCGATCTTGCCTGTGGCAAGCAAAAGAGGGAAGTTCCAGGGCACGAGAGCTGCAACGACTCCAATAGGCGTGTAACGGCTAATGATGGTGCGTTGCTCCGTGTCTTCAAGAACATCTTCTGGAAGGGGAATCTGAGCCATACCTCGCATCCATTCAATAGCAGCGTCGGTTTCATACGCAGCTTGGGGAATCTAACGTCATCAGTCTCAAACATCCCATTCAGGTTTCTATTGGGCCTAAACATACTGGCTTCCCTTGTTCAGCTGTGAGGAGAGCTTGAAACTCATTACGATGAGAGTCCACGGCATCAGCAAACGCAAGAACAGATTCGCAACGCTCCTCGTAAGGAGTCTTGCTCCATGCCTTGAAAGCCTTCTTCGCTGATGCGACCGCACGATCGAGATCCTGCTGAGTCGCTACAGGAACTTTGTCCATCTCCTGTAGGTTTGCAGGGTTTAATCCATGTCGAGTTTCTTTGGTGGGGGCGCTTTGCCCATCGATGATCTGCACAAAGTCACCTTTGAAGTTGATGCTGGGTTTGGTCATTTTGGCAATTTTTACAGTGCTTAGATTAGTAAAGATAATTCAAGAAGTTGAATATGGTAATTAGTTGAGATTTCGTTTGAGTAGCGGCCATTTGATGCAGTCGTCACTTATGCAACGACTCTTGGAGGCGGACCGTGACACCGACAGAAACAGACTAGCGTGTTTGTAGTCGGACGCTACGGTCCGATAATGTGGGGCCACTGACCGAAGTTCTTAACCGAGGCCAATACCGAGCCAACGAACGAACTAGACTACTCGATTCAGCCTCGCGCTGTGGAATGGACAGGCATTTTGGCATAATCTCTAAGTTGCAAGCTTGAGGTTTTCTTTGTAGTCGAGACTTGCGGCTCAAAACTTGAATCAGCAGAGAGAATTCGAACTTAGTATAACTCGATTGTTGATCGATTTCGACAAGCTCTTAATAGAAACAGTCTTCGCGAGTGCTTTTGTGCCATTGCGTCAATAGGCTCACAGAGCCTTACTACAATTTCATTTCTATCTAATTCTTAACTTTGAAAACCGTAGCTAGCCTATTCCGTAGCCAAAACCCTTTCAGCGTCAAGAAGATCGACGAGAAAGACATGCAAGCAGCAGCGAGCGGTCTACGCAAACACTCTGGTTAGCACTCTTGAATACAACAATAAGATTCCACTCACGGTGTTAGCACAATGCCATAGGGAGTGAAAAGTCCAGAGGCCATTCCCAACGCAAGAGCATTATAGCCAAAGACCCATACCAGGTTATACCGAATTTGCTTCATGGTCAGTTCTGCGATTTCGAGCAACAAGGGAATAGAGCCCAGTCGCGAGTTGAGAATGAAGACAGTTGCACCAACCGTTGGGGTAGCGACGTCGTGATAAAGAGCGATGCCAACGTCGGCTGCTGCTAAGCTCAACCCATCGTTGAGTCCGTCCCCAACCTGGAACACACTGTGAGAAGTGCTTTATGGTGGGTATGAGTGGTGAACACACCATTGCAACAACATGCCCTTCCTTCTGTAGTCTTTTGACGACGTCTAGCTTGTCCTGAGGCGTTGCTTCAGACGCGAGCACCGGGATTTGCAACTGCTGAGAAATACGATGTGCCGATTGAGGCATGTCACCAGTCAACTACCAGCGTCAGTCAAATGTTCCCTCGCGTATACTCTAATTGATTACCAAATGCGTTTCATCACCCATCATATGGAGTTTTTGGATGGTCTTCTCTGCATCGTCTCTAACAGCATCCTAGAAAGGTTAGCAGGTGAAGTGTATGTTTCTCGGACTCCCATTACCGTCACATAGAGAGTTCCAGCATATGTCCTGTCAATAGCGACATATACTGCTATCGCACTGCCGTCTTGTCCTTGAGATATCACTGGGAGATCGGACACACCACAGGACAACAAATACCGCCTACTCCCAATATCAACACGTCGCCAGGGTTCTTGGCCCAAAGAGACCTCCCCTGAAACGCCCTTACCCGATTCACTTGTAGTATTTCGCGTTTCCACAAACGCTTTCGTTTCTGACCAAGGACCATTGAGATGACTCACGCCAGCGGTAAAGACAGCTCTACCGATCGGATGACTCGTGACACTGCGCTCCTCTACAGCACAGACATAAGTCCAGAACTCTGTGACTGGCTTCTTCCAAGCCTTGGTTGTTTCGAAGCCCGCAATATCGAGCATTGCACGTGTCAGAGTCCCAGTCTTATCGAACACGATTGATTGCGTGTTGCTAAGTTTCTGGATGGTGTTGTAGCCCTTGGTGATAAGAAGACCGTTCTGACCCGCTATGCCTAGAAGGAGAAAAGTGTTAATATCTCAGCAGCGAGTCGGGTAGTCCAAGCGAAAGCACCTACCTACTGCTGCAACTACTGCTGACGGGATGGCTATTCCCAAGGCACAAGGACATGCGCAAGTAAGTATTGTCATTGCCCGGGCCATCGCAACTCGGATCGTGTCATAGCTCAGCGATTCGGTAGATGCGAAGATCTCCTTGAGCGGAACAACTACTGCCAGTGTCATGACAAACCCTACCAAGTATTTCGTCACCATATCGACTGTTCGGTTATCTTCGTCTTTTGAGCTTGCTGCCTCAACGGCACCATGCACAAGCTGGGAATAAAATGAATTTCCCTGCTCTTTGTCAACAACGGCCGCCAGTTCCTGTCCTAAGTTTCGTGTTCCTCCCAGAAGAAAGTCCCCCACGGATTTCTTGACTGGCAGTGCTTCCCCTGTGATAAGGGCTTGGTTAATGGAAGATGTTCCCTCTGTTATGTAGCAATCGCATGGGATGATGGAATAAGGTGGGATGACAATTTGGTCACCGGCTGTGAGGTAACTTTGAGGGACAGTCTGAAGTTTATCAGCAAGTGACACTACCAACTCTTGATAAGTGTGGACATCATACCTTCCCCGTGGGGTGAAGTCTTGTGTAGTTGCTCTGTGTCAGCGGCCTATACACTCTCAGTAGATCCTCGGATGTCGTCCGCCTTGACATGACCTCAATGTATCTCCCAGCTACCACCACAAGATCCAAACCAATAACTGTCGTGTAATATGAGTTCGCATCGGCAGTTCCATATGCCAACAAATCGATAAACGAGATAAAAGTCCCAAGAGAGATGGAGGACGATACCAAGGTGTTCATGTTAGGTTGCCCGCGACAAATCGCTTTCCAGCCATCCTCATGGATCCACGGTATATACCGCCATTGCGCAAACAGAGTAAGTGCTGCACATAGCAGATGCGCTATGAAAAGAGTGACCGATGGTAAGCGACCGTGTCCAACAGAGACGAGGAAGCCAACTGCCTGTATCACTGTTGCACACCCAGCCAAACTGGACAGACTTGATTTGAGCCTAGCAATCTTTTCTTTGGACTTGAGAACACGGATTATCTCCTGAGGTGATCGCGGTCCAAGCTCAACGCCATATCCCAGATCAGTAACAAGTCTCATAATTGATTGACTGTCAAAACTCGAGGTCTTCCCAATCAACGTGACCTGTTGCAAAGCCAGCGACACTCGTACTTGGTCCACATCCGGGTGGCTTCTCAGTGTTGACTCAACTGCACTTGAGCAGGCAGAGCAAGTAAGTCCCGACAGGGACAGGACAAGAGAAGCGTTCCGTTTGTCACATTCCTTGTATTTACCATCCGCGAATTTGGTGTCGGGGTAGGGAAATTCGGGTTCGTCTTCGTTATATCGTATTGCGTCGTCGACGTCAAGGAATTGGTAGACTTTGACCAACTGGCTAATGCAGAACGCGGCGATATAACAACAAGCCATTGTATCTGTTGATTGACTTAACCTATAGCATGTGTAGACCGCAGATAGTGGAGTGAGCGTTGGTGCTGGTGGTCAGATAATAGCTGCCCTGGCACGGGTATCATTTTAGGACTAGCCTGAGTGCGGACCGTAGGCCGCACGCGGGGCAGGCAGGGAAACAACAAGAATAATCAGTAAGAGATATGCAGCTTAAATTCTTATACATCTCAAGAGCTAGAAGGTATTTATAAGAAAAGAGGTCCAAAAACTCGAGGCGGTTTATTCTGGATGAAATAATCATGGCATGGAGCTCTGAACACCTAATAGCTAGGGCGGCTTTGGCATGTTAGGCTTTGCTGAAATATATTTTCACATAAGCTATACATGAAATTTTAGAGATATATTAACAAGTTCTTTATATGATAAATAAGTATTTACTGGCTAGACACTGTGCGTAAAGAGGTAGTGTTTGTCTATTCTGTCAATTTGCTAAATATCATAGATAGTCGTCTAAAAGACGGGCTTACCCTGGACTAGTGCTATCCACGGAAACATTGGAATCTAGTCCTGATTTCAACCATGCAGGGTCGCTGCGACGTCAACGTTACATAACAAGGATAATAATCTTCCAGCCATTGAGTTCATTCCCTGTTATATCTTAGCGACCCCGTAACTCCGGGGTAAGTCTCCACTAGGATCAAGCAAAGCAATACAAACAACCATAGAGTGCCAACGTGCTGAGCCTAACGAGTTAGCGAGCTCCTTACCCCGCTCCGTGATAGCTCATCTCCCCAGGCCAAGTTCCGTGTCACGGGCAGCCGACAGATGGGGCAGGGGGGAGGTGCGTAGGTAGGGCAAATGCGCAGACTAGATACACTTCGTTATTTTCCTTCTCATCCCGCAATTCGGACCGCCTCCTGCCTACTCCTCGAAGCAATGTCAGCAGCACCATCGTCCAGCGTCGAGCCGCAAACTCATGCCCCTGCGACCAGTAGTGGCATACGCCGTATTCGGCAAGCATGCACCAGCTGTCGGTATGGGCTCTGTCCTCTCCAACGTCATCAAATTCTGTGGATCTCTCGGTCCGTTATGTTACACCACTCACCTACTCACCTCTGCGAACATGTTTGGAGCATGATCACGATGCTGACGTGAAACAAACCACAGACAGAGAAAAACGAAATGTTCGGGAGATAAGCCGCGATGCAACAATTGCCGACGTGTCAATCGCGAGTGCCAATATGAGGCGTACTCAGCGACGATGGCTTCTGTGACTGCAAACCCGCTTGCAGCTCTGGCTCCCCAGTTTGGTCATGTATAGCCTGCACCAAGTGTCGCGTAACGATGCCATGACTGACTTGACGATAGCCGGACCTCTTGCAGAGATTGAGCACGATTGAAGCCCAGTTGGCCAAGTTGAGTGAGCAGGATGGTCCGGAACAAAGGTATGCGCGGCTACACCACGCGTTTGTCCCCAAAGAATCTGTTTGCTGAGTTTGATGATCTCACAGGTTCGACTTCAATCAGCCGTTTCTGCCGCAACAATGCGACGTGCCTGTTTCTCCGGCCCAGCCTCGTTCATCAACATACCTAGGTAATGGCCCAGACAGTCAGCACCGGCTCTCAGACGCATCGTCTTCATCTCCAGATCAAGCCGAGTCCATCACGCCGTACGTCCCTAGAAACATGCTCCCTTATAGCTCATCTCAGTCGCTAACCATCAACCAGGCCGTTTAGCACAATGCCACCAGACGATGTAGTGCAGCATCTCGTCGATACCTACTTCACCCACGTCCACAACCAACCGTACGCCTATTTCCAAGAAGAGCATTACAGACAGCTGTTCAGCTTCATGCTCCTACCAAAGTGTCTCACATTTGCCATCCTGGCGTCTTCAGTGAGATTTTCGGATCACGAATACTTCTCAGGATGCACCCACGACGCGATGGAGGGATACGCAAGACAAGCTTGGTTGTGCGTGCTGAGCGACCATTTGACTGTTGAGAATGAACCCAATTTTCACGTGGCGCAGACTACTAACATTCTGGCCATCATCGACTTTACCGGTGAGTTTGAACGCCATTCCCTAAAGGATAAATCTTGGCTGATGCTTGACAAGCTGGCCGAACAAGCTCTGGGTGGTTAAAGATTGGACTTGCGGTACGGATCTGCCAAGATCTTCAACTCATGAACGAACCAAATCCCATGCTCCCAATTGTCGAACAGGAAGAGCGAAGACGCGTCTTTTGGTCCGTCTACCTTCTCGATAAACTCGTGTCCTGCGGGAGAGCACGTCCACCTGCAATAGCCGACGAGGATTGTCATGTCCAACTGCCCTGCGAAGAGGAAGTATTCAGAACTGGCACTTGGAAACAAACCCCCACATTGCATCGACTCCTGAACTGGGATGCTGATCTTGGTGAGATCCGTGGATACTTCACTCTCGCCATTCTCGTCGCTTCAGCTCTAGGGCGATGTGCCAGATACGTCCTTCATCAACGTGAGATAGACGACACGTTACCGTGGGACTCCAGATCAGAATTTGCAGCTATAAACTCGTTCCTCTTACTGATCGAGCAGCATCTCCAGGTTGAAGAAGTCCCCATCCAAGACATCATATCACAGAACAAACTCCCCACTGGATCGCCGGACCATCAGGTTGTTGGACACGCCGTATTTGCTCGCATCGTCTTCCATTTATGCCATTGTCTCATCAGCCACCCGTTCCTCTTGGCACTGCGTCTGAAAAACCTGAAGGTAAAAGCACCCGCGAGTTTCTTATCCAGAACTTATGAAGCATGTTGTGATCACGCGTCCAAGATCCCGTCTCTGTTGCACCGTGCGCAAGAGGCGGGCTGCCACGTCGATGCTTCATTCTACGCTTACTCGACATGTGTTGCTGGCAGTATCCTCTCAATGTTCATCCATGGGAAGGAAAGCATGGGACAAGTTCCATCTCAGCAGCTTTTGGAATCTGGACAGCACTCATTGGAAATCCTGGACAAGATGGGTCATTTCTGGGACCATGCGGCCAAGATGGTAAGTGTCACGCCTGATTCAATCATTTAAACATAACTGACTTGTTTCACAGCACACTCAACTACTCAACTTCGATACCCATTCCCAGGATTTCGAGAAGATGATTGATCCACATGCCGTTTTCGACATATCGCCTGATCTGGAAACAGTTCTATGGTCCATGGTTGATTACGGCTCCATGTGCGGCAGTTCAAGAACAAGGTCAATCAGTCCTGGCGATGGTCAATTTTCTGTCAACATGAACTCGCCTTCATTCTTCAACTTTGACGTGAACATGACGCCACGGTCGTTTGAGCTGTCTGGAGTTGAAGGCATAAATGGAGCTCGTCACACCATGAGATCTTACGTCATGAGCTGATACTGTCTTTTGCTTTACTGGATTATTGGACACCTGATGTACTTTAGACACTCCAACATACTTTGGTATACTCTCATGTGTGGGGTACAATTACTTGTGTGTTGTCGCAAATCGGGTTCCTGGTTTCTTGTTGAGAAAGCTGGATGGATCTTGTTCAAGAAACGGTGTGAGATGGTGTTTCCGTTTTCATGTTCTAGGAAGGGAACTACATCAGTCAATATGGAAGCTATGGACTCGCACTAATCTCCATCGATGTATGTATCGTCCTCAACCATAATTGCCTACATATAATTGTGGAGCAACGAGGCTTTTCCATTTCCCGTAGTCATGATGTCTCTACCTCAACTAGATGTGTTGATACACACTGCACAGCACGATTGGTTCCACCTTTTAATGTATCAACTAACTATGATCCTTAAAACTAATTGAGACAACCTTCTCGTCATTTGCTATTCGAATCTCAGCCTTTTTCACCATCGTCTTATCTGCGTCCAGAAAGGCATGCTTGTGAATACCGGCATCATGTCATTTGTTGCAATAGACGATTTCAGCTGGTCTTTTGTGTCAGGCCCATTTCTCTTTCACTCTTACCTTTGATAACGGATGATAGATCACCAACAGGAATCTGAATCGGAAAGTCGACAATGGCAAGTAAGATAGCGAGGAGGATATACCACCCGGCAAACGATGTCACAAAGAGTAGTGCGCCGGCACCCTGTAGCGAGTTAGGAGATAAAAGCTAGGTAGAGCGATGCTATATCACAGAACCTACCACGCATAACCGTTGAGCCAACAACGTGTTCCCAGTATAGTCATCTGCCCAGGCCCAAAATGCTCCGAGGAGGCATAGCAGAGCTGGGACAAGGGTAACAAAGATCACAACGAAGACGACGTTCGTACGCAAGGCGCAGATGAGGTAAATGATCGACAATATGGTCATGGCCAACAAGAAAAAGCCTTTCCCAAATGTGTCAGTGCCATACAAAGCAGAGTGAGATGGGAGGTAAAAGTCAGAAAGACTTACCCAAGCTTGCGTTGAAGCCTCTGGTAGCCATTCCTTCAGCAGGTGACTTAGCATCTGCCGGTGCATATGAAGAATACGCAGCGAAGGATGGATGGAGGATCCCACCGAATGAGAGATAGAAAAAGCCGAAGCTTGTAAAGACACAAGAAGGAAAGCTGTTGCCAAGGATCCACTCCATGATCCCGCTGATTACCATGAGGACACCGCCCTCGAAGAAGTAGACAGGGCTTCAAGGGTGTTAGTTTACCACGATGAATGTAATATACGAAGGGAAGATCAACTTACATGGAAGCTGCGCCAAAGTGGCTAGCACCGCGCCAGCCCATCAAGTCACAGGACAGAGGCATCAAAGCTAGCAAGAACCCCGCGAGTGCTCTGTTGTATGTCATCAGCTGTGCACATCAGGCATTCATCTACAGGTTGAGCTAACAGAGGCGTCGGGTTACCAAACGTCTTCCTCAGATCTCCCTTGACAGCATTGGGGGGCGCAAGGTAGAGTTTCTCAAAGAGCTCAGGGCTCATCGAAATACTAGCTGCTGATCTAATGGCATGAAGAGCTTCATGGTGGCCTACTTCGAGATCACTGCTGTTACTCGAGGGCTTTGTCATCGTGATCCAGACGTATGCTTGTGGCTATGGTGTTGATAGTAGGAGCACTGGGTTGGGAGAGTATGTATCATAACAGAAAGGGTTTGAAGCCTTTATGCTAGGAACGTGTCATTCTCTTAGCTACCTGGCCAACCTGAATACCCGGTATTCTCGCATTGAGTTTTGTCCATAGGCCATCACTGTATTGGCTTCCAGCCATTGGTACGGCATTTCGGTCCTGTTTCGGTAAATCAATAAGTCGTATGGTCGAACCCACCGCGATGCCGGACAAAGAACTTGATGGAATGGACCGCATTAGCGTTCGGACCGACGCTGCTTGGTGTGCATCATACGCGGGGAACGCGGGGTAGCATGAGTTGTTTCCCCAGAACAAGCAGGGATCCCTTGATCTGATACCCGAATCGACGGACCGTGGATTGACAAAGCCCGTGGGTACATTGGAATGCCCCGGATTTCAATCACTCCCCAGGATCGCAATCTGGGGTAATCATCTTGCGTAATACAAGTTTTCTAGCACATAACACTGACTAGGACGAGTGGTGTAGAGTGAGGATTGACTTGTATTACGCCACGAGCTTGATTGAACTGAACGACCTAGTTTGACTACAGACCAGATTATTGCTAATAATGTCACACTTTGGGCTGGCAACACCTGTAAAATGGAAATCATATAACGGCTCAAAGAGGCAGATATTCTGGATTGTGTAACGGTATTTTACAACATTGTAAGTTATGGAAGAATGTACCAAATCAACAGTGAGACCCAGTGCAATACAGGTTGACCAGTGTTCAGATATAATAAGCGCCTTGATAGATATCCATACAAGTGTCTGGGATGATGGCTTAGTTATCAAGAGGCTACCAAATTAGAACAGGTTTGATCGCAAAACCATTTTCCATATCATGAATTGCTTTCTCAAAGTCCCCAACCTGTGATAGATTAGCCTTCTGAAATTATGGCCATGTGCTGATCCACGATTTGACTTACAGGATAAAATTTAATAAGACGCTCTATCGGAAACTGGCCTTTCTGGAACCACCGAATCATACGAGGGATGTACTGCCTCGAATGTCAGCTGCTGATCGACGCCTTCAATGGTTAGAGACCTACATCTTCAGGAAGTACACCACCTTCCATACTACCCATGAGCTGCTTGCCTGTCTACTGAGTGTGAGCCATGAAATGAGTGCCTTGCTGTGAGAAACTTACAACCATGAAGGGAACAACTGAGATCTCCAACCCAGCTGTCATTGGAGCAACACCGAGAAGAACCATCTTGCCCTGGTTGGCGGTGAAGTCAAGACCTTGCTGGATCAAAGGCATCACACCCGTTGCGTCAACAGTGATTGTACTCCCTGAACCACCTGTTATCCTGCGAACTTCATCACCGAGATTGGCGACTGATGATGTATCTATGCCGTGGGTTGCTCCCAGTCGCTTTGCCATCTCGATTCGCGCGGGGACTCGATCGATGCCGATGATGTTCTTGCAGCCTCTGAGTTTCGCACCCTGATCCCATATTAGCCTTCTCGTCACGATGAGTCGATGGCTCAATGTACCATAATGGCTGCCAGACCAACACCGCCCAAACCCATAATGGCAACCTTGTCATCCGGTTTTGCAGCTGCCAGTTCAGTGATAGTGCCTGCGCCAGTCTATAAAACCGAAATTAGCTTTCTTACAAAGACCTCGTAGTCGCATTACCTTACTTGTATACCGCAGCCCAAAGGTGCAAAAAGTTTCAAATCCTCCGAGTGTGTAATCAAGTCGGTGACATTCACAAGAGACGTTTCTTGGACCCGTGTGAGCTTCGCAAAGCTCGACTGTCCAAAGAAAGAACCCCCAACCTTCTGAGAGCCCGGCTTCGAAATCTGGAAAGCCTCCGCAGAACCGGAGAAATTGAGGGCAGTAAATTCGTGACAATAGCCAGGAGCGCCGAATTTGCAGTTGTGGCATTGGGTGCAGAATGCAAAGGAGAGGAGAACGGCATCCCCAGGTTTGACCTTTGTGACCTTTGAACCAACTGCCCGGACGTAACCAGCGCCTGATATGATTAGCTTCTATGGACGATCTGAGCAAGGGATGCTTATAACTTACCTTCATGACCCAAGACGCGTGGGTATGGAGGAACAGGAAATCCTGGAGTTCCATCAGGGTCAGTTCCACAGCCCAGATCAGTATGGCAGACGCCTGAAGCAACCATTTCAACGATGGCCTCGTTTTCGCTGGGAGCTCGGAGCAGGAGCTGCTCAAGTTTCCAATTTCTCTTGCCATCTTGAGGGGCATGGGCTACGATGGCAGTGGTGGATTGAATGGAGTCCATTGTGGTGAGTGGCGCTGTTACTGTGATGGCGACGAGAATGTGAGGCAGTTTGACTGTAGCAGTATGATATGCTGCAGAAGCCAAGAACGAAGTATTGTGTGCGGCGGACGATAAACTCGTGAGGTGCATACAAAGAAAGTCAACTATTATTGCCCATACAATATCGGCGGACCAGGGCCATGGCGGTCCGCCGTACCGAACATACCAGCGTTGACAAAATCCCACGCGGAGCAACCGTCCCTCCAGGGTCTTAGCTGAACTTAGACATGCACCCCGCGCTTCCCCGCAAAGACCGTAATTGAGTTCATCAACAGCCGGGGCCCCGCGTCGGAGCCCGGACCGCACTTGAACCAAACAGACAGATGTTAAAAGATTAATTCTCAACGGTATTCAACTACATCTTCCAACCTCATGCCAATCCAACAAACTCTTCAAAGCATTCTATTAAAAGGCATAACTGAAAATGTCGACTGTTACGGTATGTCCCCCGTTCCCCTGTCACGGAGTCAATTAATTGACGATTTACTGTAGCTTTCCAAAATACTTCCTGCTACTAATGGTAGTCAG
Source organism: Fusarium sp. NRRL 25303 (assembly GCA_013396255.1). Lineage (NCBI taxonomy): Eukaryota > Fungi > Ascomycota > Sordariomycetes > Hypocreales > Nectriaceae > Fusarium > Fusarium sp. NRRL 25303. The sequence goes on from JAAOAY010000124.1 coordinate 47,337, forward strand.
GAACATGTACTCACGGAGCTTCCATCGCATATACCTGTAAAGCCGAAGGAAGCCAATGGATTTACCAAGTCCAACGGCCATACAACCGCTGTTCATTCCGCGCCTAATGTAGTCGCCCACAAGAGTGAGGCTGTTGGTGACTTTGGCTGGGGCCATTGGACAGTTCAAGGTACGTTCTCATCAAAACACATATGCCATATCTTACTAAAATGCTACCAGACGTTCTCATCCCCGCAAATGCCGGTAGAGGTTTGATCAAGAAATATCATCAGCGACGAACTCTCTACCAGTACTTTGCTCTATCTCTTTCCGGCCTCTGGGCCTTTTACAATCTTGAGAGCACGTCTTACCGCGCAGCTGCACTGAGCTTCTTATTCCCAGGTGCAGGCTTCACTGCAGTCGCCACTCTTGCGTCGACCGCCGCGTTCCTGGCTACTCTGGTCTTGATCCCCGTTACCATCTTCGTCTGGTTCGCCATGGGCGGCATCGCGTTCCCCATCGGCTTATGGGTAGGCTCCAGCATTGGAGCTGGCTACCTCGCCACGGACTCTCTGTTCGAGCCCTCTGCCATCCTGTGGGCTGTTTTCTGCTACACTGGAATCTTCTGGCTCATGAGTAACGCTCGCTCTCTCAATGCTGCTGGATACTCCAAGGCACAGGAGCGCAATAAGTACCTCGTCCAAGCTGTTGAAGAGCAGCTTGACAATGCTACACCTGCACCTACACCTGGCTCACGTGAGCTTTCACTCGACACACTTCGTCATGTCCAGCATATGCTCGAGCGAGGACTTAGTCCTCATGATGACTTTAGCTTCCACGATGTTATTGATCAGTTCCAGACCGGCGCTGTTAGATACCAGCTCTATGGTGTTGTCGATGTTCTCAGCTTGTATCAGTGTCATTACGCTCCTGGCTTCCATGGCTACCTCTCCAAGGCTTCTCAGAACTGCATCGAGAAGAGTCTCCAGAAGCGAATCATGAGGTCAGTACTTCATCAACTACTAATTCCTGCAACCAGATTCTGATATTCATCTAGCTACTGGAAATGGGAGTCAATCTTTGGCAGGTTTACCCTCAGCGATTGGGACCCTATCAAGAAGGACAATATTGTAAATACTAATCCGTACAATATTACGCGGAGATGGCTTTGCTGACTGGACGTAGATGGTTACTGGATACCTCAGCTCCGCTATCGGTCTATATGAGCAAGCCTCTGGCGATCGCCGCTATCACCAGAAGAACGCCCTCGAATTTGTTATCGACGATGGAAAACACTACAAGACCAACTTTGAGGGACTCGCTGATGCTCTGCATGAGAACATGACCGACAACCCCTACTGTCTTTATCCCTGTGAACCCAACTGGACTTACTCTCTCTGCAAGTATGCTACACCACCCCCTCGCCAGCTATAGCTCGAGCATTAGATGCTGACCACTTGTTTAGTCTTACTGGTATGGCTGGACTAGTCATCTCTGATCGCATCTTGGGTCGCGATTGCGGAGAGAAGCTCAGGAACCGCTTTGAACGTTCTCTCGAGGAGGAGTTCACCGAATGTGATGGTCGTATCCTCCCCATTCGCAGTGAATTTACAGGTCTCACAGTGAGCAAATCACATCGACACTATTACGTTCCATGCAGCCAACTGACTGTGATCTAGCTTCCCGGTCTCTGCGGAACTCTCACCGACTGCATCAACGCCATGCTCCTGACCGCTTACCTCCCCCACCTCGCCCATCGCAACTGGGCCATGATCCGAAAGGAATTCATCAAGTACGACAGCAAGGGCGAACTGGTAGTCAGAGACCTGAAGGGTGCCGATAAGATGGATCCCGGCAATTACCGTGCCGGCGAGGGTCCTCTCCGCGCGTTCATCGCCGCAACAGCCGCCGAGTTTGGCGACGAGAAGATCCGCAAGGAAGCCCTCGAACAGCTCGACAACGTCTACTTTCCCGTCGAAGCCACTAAGACAGGATCTCTTCGTAACAAGGGCCTTTCAGCTACCAGTCAGGTGATTGCCCTCATGGCGCGTCTCGTTAAGCAGCGTGACTTGGCCAATGCTACACTTCATGGTCCTTCGAAAGAGGCTTTGAGCGGACCTATCCTTGAGGAGGCGCCTTTCCCAGAAGTCCTAGTTGCCAAGGCATATAGCGAGGATGGAAAGAAGCTTGATTTGGTTGTTTATAGTGGAAAGGAAGCAGGAGTCTTCAAGCTTGGGTTTGAGCGGTTGATCCCTGGTCAGCAGTACTCTGTCAGCACTGGAGGATCTGTCACTGCGAATGGGGCTGGCAAGGCGTTCATTGATGCCAAGATCAATGGAAGGACCCAGATCATTCTTCAACCAATCTAATAGTTTATCGGTAGCTGCATTTTATCAGCCTTAGCTTCAACTAGTTTATGAATGAAATCTTTTTTTCTAGAGCCTATTCTATGTGTGTACAACCATTCATACCAAACCCCAGTGGGCTAGACAGACCGTGATCGAACTTAGAGTCCAATCTTGAAGCCGCCTGGCCAGTACTTCTGGAAGATCCGAGAAGCATCATACTTGCGAGAGATCTGAAGCAGCTTCTGCTTATTCTCCTTCCCATAGCCGTCATAAACGTTCTGAAACCCGGCGGCATCTCCCATGTAAGTGAAAGGATCATACAGACCAGCCTTCTGGGTAGCATTAGCAATTGCCCAAGTCGTGTCCTCAATCCACTTGAACACAGCTTCGTTGTGCTCATCGCCACTCCACTCAACAACTTCAGCCCAAGCAATGTACGTGCCCTTCTTCTCAACATTCAAACCTAGAGCATTGCCTCCTGGGTTGTACTTCTTAGAAGCTTTTGTCCAGAGAGAGCCGATGGGCTGCCAGTCGACAGAGATGAGCACGCGGTCTTTAGCGGGCAATATCTTGTACAAGTCGGGAAGAGCGTTGAGGAAGCCATCGTTCACGATCTGTATGCCCTTAAGTAGCTCTTCATATGTTTTACCCGTAGTGGTGCCAGCGATAAACTGGTTGTTGATCTTCGGTGTGACGAGTTGGCCAGTTTCATCCGAGAACTGAGCCAGAGTCTTTTTCTCGAACGTGTTGGAAATAGCTGGAAGGTCGAAGAATGGCCTAAAACACTCCGGCTCCGGGTCTGAATCGCTATCGTAGAAGAGAATTGCACCACCAATAGTGGTCTCCTCGTCAACTGCAATAACTTGAGGAACAATATGTGCCAGAGGGTCAGTATTGAAGGCCGAGAAATTTGCCACAGCCTGCAGTCCTGTCAGTCATCATGAAGTAATTCCATTACAGTGTCGCATACCTTTAAGAACCCAGGGATATCAGTGACACTGTAAATACCAGCGTAAATCTGATCCGATGGGAAAGTGGCCAGTTTGAACTTGGTGACGATGCCAAAATTATTAGATCCGCCCTTCAGAGCCCAGAACAGATCCGGATGAGACTTTGAAGTGACTGATATGACTTTGCCGCTGGACACCACGAGCTCATACTCGAGTACATTATCCGCAGCCCATCCTCGCTGGTTCCCATGGAAATTGATACCTCCTGCGAGAAGCAGACCAGGTACTCCGACTGGAGAGAGACGACCACCTGCGACTGCAAGCTTGTGCTCGCCTAGATAGCGATAAACCTGGCCCCAGTCCAGGCCAGGTCCAGCCCAGACCGACTTTTTGTCTTTGGCCAATTCGAGGGTTGTCAAATTGGACATGACGAAGAGCGGGCCTCCTTCGATATTGTTGGCGCCTGCGATGGCCATGTGTCCACCTCCACGTAGACCAAAGGATGTATGACCGGTACCCATCAGCTCGACTGCTTCAGCAACATGCTTTGCGCTGGTGGGACGGAAAACACAAGCTGGGTCTAGAAGCTCATTGTTGGACCAGAACCTCTGCGACTCATACTCATAGACTGCATCCTTGGGGTAAAAGGTCTTGTCGGGAAAGGCATGCTTCAGTGCATCGCAGCCAGACTGTGTGTTCTCTTCCGCGATGGCAGGGCAGGTTGCTAGCGACAGCAAGCTGAGGACCGTGCTGGTCAGCATGACGAGCAGCATAGGATGATTGACAGTTGACGACAGGATGAAGGATAAAGCCCATTGAGGTTGACCGCTACAATTGAGATTTTAATGGGATCGCCACGAGCTGGTTGCCGGATTAATTCGCGGACCTGCGTGGCCCAGTATTTTAGCAACTGTGAGTGCATCGGTGTATTTACTCGAGATGGGAGGTGATAATCGCTAGATGACCCAGAAACATGGACGTGGAGTTTGGTGGAAGCCGCTGATTCGACGGCTTACGGGCCTAGTCGGCCTCGATAAATATTCCCCCCTACCCTGTTGTAACCAATAGCTCTTAGCGTCTACAGTACAATTTTTAAGAATAATACTATAGCAAAGCATAAGAATTATTAAAAATAGAAATATAAAGTTGATTTTCATAACAATTATCCTTCTAAATTACTACAAATAGATAATTTAGAAACTTATTAAAAATGTATAGCAAACAAGCCTGGTCCACTTATGAACTATATCTTGGAGAAATCCTGACCTGAAAGCCCTTTGGCTTTACAAACCAGTAGTTAAACGTAGACCAGTCAGTCCCCTTTTGTGCTAAATCTCCATCAAGCTCATAGTTGAATTCCCGGACAATCTTAGGAATCAGCTTGGAGATTTCCAACATGGAGATGTGTCTGCCCAAGCATGTTCGAGATCCGAGACCAAACTAGAGGAAACGAAAAAACGGGGATTAGCAACGAATCCTAATAAGTAACAAGAGAAGAAATTCTTACTGGTATCCAGTGACGGTTCATGATTGAAAGTTGTTCCTCATCGGTGGTGAGCCATCGTTCTGGCCTGTAAATATCTGCATCAAGGCCGTAAATAGACTGATTGCGATGTTGAACCCAGGTGTTGATTCCAACAATTGACTACCAATATCATGTTAGCCTAGAGATCCTGTGACACAAGGCCCGAATATACATACACCTTCAGGGAAGAAATATTCACTGATAGTGGCCCCTCCCTTGGGCACAACGCGTTCCAAGGGCAAGCCTGTGGCAGGATGGAGCCTCAATGTCTCCTTGATGACCGCTTGCAGGTATGGCATCTGCTGAGTCTCTTGAAACGTCGGTTTCTCAGACAGTTTGCCCCCCATGTAGTAGTGATCGATCTCTTGCTGCAGTGCAGCGAGGCAGGGAGGATGTTTCAGCAGATAATACAGGATGGCAGACAGCGTAATGCCAGTTGTGTCAGAACCAGCAACCATATTGGCAACGCATCCCATGGTGACATTAGTGGACGTAAATTTGTCAGGACTCTGCTCATGCTTCTCCAGGAATTTGAGAAGAAAAGGCTCTGCAGAAGTAGTTTTCTTCTCTGCCGGGACCGCCGTAGGGGTTTTCATGCTCTCGGCCACTCGGCTACGCGTAAAGGAAATGACATATGCGCGACCTGTACCACTCGACCCAGCAAAATAATTCTCCGCGGAGAAAAGAAAAGGATGAAGTTTGCTGTATATACCTACGGGTGCGGCATAGGCAAGAAATGCTTCAAGAGCTTCCATGACGCCACCAATGTCCTTACCGCTGTCGAGGAAGCCTAGCCGTTTACCATATGTAATAAGTCCAATAACGTCAAATGCATAGCACTGAAGCCAATGACCCATATCCAGAGGCAATCCCGTTTGGGAAATCTCTGACAGACGTTGGACGAAGAGGTCTGCACATTCATCGACGTAAGGTTCGTACGAGATGAGAGACGACATGGAATAGTTGTTTTGGAAAAGTCGTCGATGATATGCGTGCCGTTTGGTATCTCGATCGGCGAAAAGGCTCACTTCCCCAGGAGCCACCCATGCATCATACCATGATGACTTGGGAAAAGCCTTTTCCAGCCCGTATATGGCTTTTATTGCTGCTGGGTCGTTGATACTGTAGCGGCGGGGCCCGTATCGGACAACCGGTCCTTATAGTGCGTCTCACGTCAGGGCAACCACTATCATCAAGCTCTTGGTATTTTACTAACCATATTCTCTGTGCAAAGCCACATTATCTCTTTCAAAGTGACCTTTGTAGAGGCGCCAGAGGTACCATGCATCGGTGAAGCGAGCAAGAAACGGCCCAGGGATAGACTTGAGCGGAGAAAAGAAATAACCATAGACCAAAGTAGCTATTTTCAGTAGCCCAGTGGCTAAAATCAAGCCTAAGATCAAGTATAGCAAAGAAACGTCTGTCATGGCGAAATGGTTGTCACTTAGATCCCTGAAAGTGCCTCGCCACAAGAGGGGGCCCATCCTCAACTACCGAGTGCCTGCATAGACTATATAGACAAATTCCAATCGTTGCGGAAGCATATCTTTGACAACCATTGACATCGGATTTGCCGGTTTCCCCCCTCCCCGCTCGGTATTGACGGCTTCGGCTCTTCCCTTCCCCTGCAGGCACAGACGGCGGGAACTAAATGATTCGCGGGGAAATGCAAACAATCTTGTTCTAGGGGGGATAGAAAGTTCGGAAGATCCGGCTAGGAAGTCTGATAGCAAACGCAATCTGGGGTCACTCGCCAGGTTCTCGGAATTTCCGAGCAGACAGGGTTTTGTTTGAATTGAGTTTCGGCCATAATCGCTTCAGCTTCCGTCATCGTTCTTTATAACCCGCTCCATCCGATTGGAGTCTTCGATGTCAAGCTTTTTTTATGGCAAGGCTGCGCCTATTAGCTTGTAATAATAATCAAATCAGTCTCTACGGCCAGCCATTGGTTGTGGCATCTAGTGAATTGAGTCTTATTAGCTACCTGAGCTTCATCTAGGGTGTCCACTGCACGCTGTCATAATGTCCAGACCATTCGCCATTGAGAATATTGGCTACAAGAATTACAATATATACACCGATATATCAGCTTCAATACCCATTATCATCTTCTTCTATCTGGACATAATTAATTGTGACCCTGAGGCGCTCAATAATACCTTAGTAGAAGCGAGTATGGCCCTGGAAGTGGTGTCGATGATCACCAAGATGGATATTTCGTTCAATGCAGGTGAACAGAATGTGAATCACGATCTGGAAGAAATGCAACACGTATAAACAAGCCATATGTTTCAGCTGCATTTAATTTCCAACAAGAGACCAAGATAGAAAGCTTTTGCACTATAAACAGATAGTAATATCTACATATAGGTACTATACTAACCTAATATGCCTGCAAGATGGCAGTAGGAACTATGTCCACAGATCTCTCTGCTATCTTAATATTAATCGATATTAAGTGCTGGCAAGATTTTCTCTTGAATATCGATAGGAGGATGTTGTTACTTGGGGTATAGTGCTGAGCTCTATCCAAGCTGAATAACATACGATAATCTTTGCATGTATTAAAAAAAGATGTCATAGCGGGCCGCGCATCACCATCTCCATACCCCTGGTTTCTTCAGCCGCTCCAGGACCCTATTTCAATAGCGTGCACGAAAATCAGTTTAGCGGCCAAACTATCGATTTCCATGCAGGAGCTGACCAATCGCAGCGCCGTCATTAAAATGAGACCACCAAGCGAGTCAGCACCCTCGCTGGAACAGGTCTAGTCAGCCAGCTGTGACAGACGGCCTCTGCGGAATTAATTGCTCGGGGACGTTATTTATCAACGCTCCCCCCGAGATTTAACATTACCGTTGAAGTTCTGTCATTGTCTCACCCATTCGCTCATTTACGGGTTTCTAGTCTCTCGTTAAAGATTGTTTCAACGCGTCAACGTCATGATGAACTCCAAGACACTCCTTAGCGTGCTGGCTTGTCTCAGCGTTGGTGTTTCTGCCGGCCCTTGCAAGCCAGTCACTTCTCAAGCTACTCAGGTCACTTCCGCGACGACAGAACTGTCTACATCGATTGACCTTACCACCACCATCTCTACATCGGATGTCGCTTCTACGACTGAGCTGAGCTCTCAGACAACTGAAGACTCTACTACTGAGATCGCAACGACGACTACCGCTGCTGATACTACCACGGAGGCCCCCACCACGACCACGGAGGAAGCAACAACAACAACTGGTGCAGCGCAATGTCCTACCCCATCTGCTTGTAACAATCTTGGCTTTGACTGGGCGTACTACAGCAACCCTGCTCAAAACACCGACACGACCTACTCCAGCTTCGTGCCCCAATCCTTCAAGCAGGTCAACCCCATTTACGTCGGCACGACTCGCGAAATCGGTGGTCTGTTCCAGTCCAGCAACGCCCAGTCAGGCGCCATCTACGGCTCAACACAAGATCTCGCTCTCGACTACTTCGCCCTTAACCATCACGGTTATCTCTACAGTTGCGATGCTGGTACCTACAAGTTCGATATTCCCTACGCCAACGACGCTGTGTACCTGTGGATTGGCGCAAAGGCATACGCTGGTTGGAGCTCTGGTAATGCTGACGCCAAGGCTCTGTATAACCAACCTGATCACATCGCTGGTAGCGCGCACTTTGAGATTGATCTTCCCGCTGGCGTATACATTCCCATTCGATTCGTTTATGGTCAGGCTCAATATGGCGGTGGGTTCTCTTTCACGGTCACTGCCCCCAATGGACAGGTTCTTGTCGGTAATGATGTTACTGCCAGTCCATATGTTGTGCGAAACTCTTGCGATGGCATTCTGGCGCCTGTTTATCCGCCTTTTGGTCAGGAGATTTAAAGTTGAGGCATAGAGGAGTATGTGAAGGCATGGTTCATTCTGTTCGTGGCAATGGCTGCCGAAAGTTAAAATCGGCTTTATATAGAGATAATATTAATTAAAGAACCTGACGCATGCCATCCTGGCAGAGTTTCACGGTGGAGTTTCGCGTGATAAATTGTGTTTGTTTGTTTTGGGTTGTAGCTTGGATGGGTTTGTAGAGAGACATGTCTTGAACGTTGAGTTCATATGCCAGTCTTCGCAAGGAGTATCCATAGCTAGCTATAAATGAGAGTGCACAGAGTAATTTATTCATACTGGGATTCTTTAGTAATACACCATACGTACTGTTTGAGTCAGAACATGTGGGGTGCTCATTGATGTTTGCAAATGTGACCCAAGAAAGCCCCGGATACCCGGATATCCGGTTGCTGATCCATTCGGCGGCAAGGGGTGGCATTTATGAATTTACGGGAGGGGCCATAAGCTTGTGAGATGATATCTTCATTTACCTTGAAGGTTATGTTGTTTTCGAATGGCCTAGTAGGTAGTGTATACACGATGCACAATGCACAGAACTAAATCCTCTGCGGGTGCATTGGTCCCTGTGTGCTACGGGTGGATTAAACCGTTTATCTCGACTCTTCTCGTTCTGGACGGATTGAACAATTATTTGAAAGGAAGAAACGGTGTGCGTTCAAACTCTTCGCATTATGTTCAATAAAGTTTGATCACGACGAAATGAACCTTGAAGAGACCCATGATATTATCGTGCTTGAGTCTGAGTTAACAATGAGGCGAATGCGATATTTCTCAGCTATCGACACACCTTCCATTATGATCCGAATTCGATTGAACCAGACTTTATTCTATTCCCCTCATTCCTTGTTGTCAACACAGGTAGACATCACCATCCGCATAAGCCGCCAGTCTGTGTCAATCTCTCTTTCCTCGCAAATCTTCCTCGCCTCTTCCTTGTGCGCTGTCCAATCAAATCCAGCCGCAAACACGTACAGCGTGAGCATGTCTTCGAATTCAGTGTAGGTGATCTGGGTGACCTCCAGGTTGTAGGCTCGCATGACGTCGTCGAATCTTGGTTCCTGGGTCGAACTCTCTGACTTGCGGGCGAAATGAAAAGCCATGCGACTTTCGCCTAGTTCTGGGTCTCGAACTGTGATAAGATTTAAGAGGCTGATGAAATCCATTGTGGAGTGTGATGGAGGAATTGCTTTGCTTGTATTGAGTTGAGTTGAGTGTGCTGAAGACGGATTGGATGAGTTGATGATCTGGGCTGGAGTGTACTGAGCGATGGATTATATGCTGCCTTGACACAACGCCATTGAGACTGATGTCTTATTCAATCACACTTTCGCGGCTAATGCATCTCATTCACACGCGGGGACCGTTAGTGACACGAAGGGCGTGTTCTTCAGTGATTGCATGCATCGCCTTGTGGTAAGCACTAACCATTCGCGTCGACTTGTCGGAGAGATTCAATGATGTGATAGGTGGGTTCACTTCCGTGACTGACTCGCCAGCGATGAGATTTGTCAGCGCTCATCCTCAACACAATACATATAATCACTGGACTTGCAAGACGACACTGGCGTTCCAATCATTCTTGACATTGAAACACCGTTGCACGCAGAACACATTCACCATGCACGATATCCCGGAGTTTGAGCTGGATCGAGTTGGTGGGTACGATAGCGACTTTGTATATGACTCATGTTTTGACTGATAATCGACAGCTCGCAGCTACGGTGTAAGAAGCCAAGGAAGCAAACAAACGAAATGATTACTGAGACTAATGTGTCTCTCCTGTAGCCAAGAGCAAAGATCGCTTTGCACGGTACTCTGTTCCCCCAGTTATGATCCAATATTCTGACGATATGCAGGATCGGCACCACATGCCCTCTCCCTCGACAACCTTCGGGATCTCTCCTCCATCAAACTCAGCCCGATCGACACCAACATCCCACTTTCCTATGCCCCGTCCCTAGGATCAGTCGAGCTGCGCAAACGCCTTGCAGAGATCTATTCTACAGAAAGCGCACCGTTGACGGAAGACAATGTGATCATCACGCCTGGATCAATCATGGCTAACTATCTTGTGCTGAGCACGACATGCACCAGAGGTGACCATGTAATCTGCCAGTTTCCGAATTACGGCCCTTTGTACCTCTTGCCCAAGTACTTTGGCGCCGAAGTGGACTTTTGGGTTGGGAGAGAAGAGAGATCGTGGAATCCTGATGTTGAGGAGCTCAGAGCACTCATTCGGCCCACCACTAAAGCCATTATTCTAACGTGAGTCTCTGTGAAACATCTCGCAAGGATTGCTGACAGCGTTGAGAAACCCGTGTAATCCGACAGGAACGGTTCTCGACCAGGAGATACTAGAGCAGATCCGAGATCTGGCCAAGAAGCATAACATCACAATTTTTGGCGATGAAGTCTTCCGCCCTCTCTTCCATGACAACACTCCAACTCCACCATCCATTATCTCTCTAGGATACAGCAACACCATCTCCACTGGATCCGTTTCCAAGGCCTACTCACTCCCGGGTATTCGTATCGGTTGGATTATCTCGCCCAACCGAGATATCCTACAACGTATCATCGCAGCTCGAGACTATACAACCCTCAACGTTTCACGCATCGACGACGCCATCGGTCTGTTCGCCTTATCTTCCGATGTGCTTCCCAAGATCATTGCACAGATTCTTGAAACGCAAGGCAAGAACATTGAACAGTATGATGAGTTTGTGAAGAGGAACTCGGACAGATGTAGATGGGTTCGTCCGCGAGGTGGCGGAACGGCTTTTATACATTTCTCTGGGTCAAATGGAAAATCGATTGATGAGGTTGTGTTTGCAGAAAAGCTAATCCAAGAGTTTGGCGTCGCTGTTATTCCAGCCAGTGCTGGCTTTAGCGAGGAGGGAGTTGCTGATTACAAGGGCTATCTCCGTCTGAGCTTGGGACAGAGGGTGGAAGCAGTCGCCGAAGGACTCCAGGCGATTCAGTTGGCTATTCAATACTTCTAGTCATTGACGGTATGGACTATCTAAACAAATGGTAGGACAACATGGCTAGCATGCTCCCCACCAACGTGAACCTCATGTTTCCCATGGTTATCCAGATGCTCCAAACTTCCAAAATTACTAACACCGATATTCCTCCCACAAACAACAGCTCTGATTGACTCGCCGGCCTCATACTCAATGCCCATGGCCCAGATACCGATATCAAGTCTCACAACATCACCAGGCTTGATCTTCTCTACCTTTTCATGAGGGTGGAACGGCCAGTGCGGATGCATACTCTTGCTCTCATCGATCTCGCGATGCGATGCCCGGAGTACGCCCATTGGACCGCGATACACAACAACTTCTATTTTTTCTTGGGGAGTCATTTCTTCGAAGGATTGCTTGGGGATTCCCTTCCATGGGATGTTGAGGTTCATCATGACTTCTCCCTTGGTATCGAGTTTCTCAAGGGTGACGTACACGTCCATGTCGTCGTAGTCGGGGCAGGACATGTAGAGAACTGCCTTGGGGAGACCGACTAATCTTGTTGTTTGGTCGAAGCGGTATGTGAAGCTGACCTGATCATCGGTTTCAGAGTTATAGCTGACTGTGGATGTCTCGGTTGGCTGGTCGAGAGAAAGCTTGCTGTCGTGCGTAAAGTACAGTTTCTTGTAATCTGTTTTCGGAATGGGGAAGTTCTCCTCGACAATGTTCTCGTATGATTGAGGTTCCTTCTTACCAAATCGCAGAACAGCCGTGCGCACCTTTGGTACCTTGTCCCAGCCGTTGTCCTTGCCCTTGAGGAAGTGGTCAAAGAAATCAAGCAGCTCAGTCCTCGCTTGCTCGTTGCCCCAGATGTCATACCACTCTTGCCAAGGGTGAAAGCGGAGCCACTTGTGCGGTGTATCAACTTCGAGCCAGCCTCGAATAGCACCCATGCCGTGCATTGTGTTGGTCCACGTACCGGTGATATAAGTAGGAATGTTGATCTTCTTCATATCTGGGCGTTTGTCGTTCCACCAGTCATTGGCAAGAGGGTGTTGTTTGAACATCTCTCGGAAACTCTCAATCCCGCTGTGGCCTTGCATCATATACTTGACGATGAGTTTGTCGAATAAGTCGCCGGCGTAGATACCGCCACGAGCAAACTGTTCGCGGTATAAGTCGCCGCAGCCTTCCCATGGAGCGATGGCTTTGAGACTGGGTGGGTTCAATGCTGCGATGAACCACTGTACGATAGCCAGATGCGAATTTCCTGCTAGTCCAACAGAACCGTTGCACCAAGGGAGTTTTGCGATACTCTCGATGGTATCGTATCCATCCTCAGCTTCTTGAGTTCCCATGATGACCAAGGTTCCCTCACTGTCGCCTGAGCCGCGAGAGTCGATGTTGACAACAGCATAACCGCGGGGAACCCAATCAGCAGGATCAGGCGCCTCAAACTTTTCAAGACCAGAAAGGGTCTGCGATGGAATACCCAGATTCCATGGAACCATGAGCTCTAGAGATAAAATGCCATTGAACTTCTTTCCGAAAGGTGACCAGCAGATGATAGCAGGAATAGGCTCATCCGTATTTGGTGGCCGATACACATCAGCATATAGTGTGACGCCATCGCGCATCTTGAACGCAACATCATGTTCAACGAGAACAGGTGAGGGTAATGGTCGTGCTTGAGGGCTATCGTGTTTCCAACCTGCTGGGAGGACTTCTGAGTGAGGGTTCAGCCCAACGTAACCGCCATGACCGACTTTGGGAGCACTGATAGGCTCAATTGGGACTGTGAAGGGGAGATTTGTGAGAGGCATGTTTGCGATGACAAGGATTTAGTTGATGATTCTGTGACTTCAATTTTACAAGCATTTGCGAACCTATTCATAGTCGATACTGGAAATGCCAAAGTGGATTCCGAGCTGGCGAACCGGCCGGTGGACTTGTCGGCCCCACTCAATATGGCGCGGCTCGGAATCGGAGTCTGACTGAGGGGGAGAGTCAGAATTGCCGGGATGCCGAGCCGAAGCGACGCCTGCACTTCGGAATCAACTATCATAACTTTGGTGGAAGGGAAATGTGCCTGTTGGGGAACAATAAGAAGAGCAGATTGAACTTTCTCAAACCAAATCATCAAACAGCTCACAACACAAAGACAATACCCAAAGATTGATAATTGCATTCACATTACACCTCATCAACCTTTGACTCCTATTCTTTCGCTCTTCTCTCCGTCAAAATGGTCGCTAACACCGAGCCCGCTGGTTATCAAGCCGCTTCCGCTTTGAAGTTCGCCGAGCCCACTTCCAACAAGCCCATCCAAGCCAAGCCCTCAGGCCCAAACAAGCTCTTCGCCAACCCAGGCACTACCTTTGGCGACTGGCGAGATGACCTCTACCGAGATGGTTTCGCCGTCATCAAGGGAGCCATTCCTCTCGAAAGAGCTGAGAGGTACGGTGACGAGATGCTCTCGTACCTTGAGACCTTGTAAGTCCCCCAACACCGTTACTTAAGAACAACACCATTCTAACCAAGATTAGCAACGGCGGCATGGGCTTCAAGCGCGACGACCCCAGCACCATCAAGACAGAAACCCTCCCCGTCATCACCGAAAAGGGCATGATCACAGGCTACGGTGTTGCCCACGAATCCTTTGCCTGGGCCATCCGCCAAGAACCCGGCGTCATCGAAGCCTTCGAGCGCGTCTACGACACTAAAGACCTCATTGTCTCCTTCGACGCCGTCAACACCTCTTTCCCCAACCGCAAAGACGTCAAGGTCAACAAGCCCTGGCCCCATCAAGACCAAGACCCCGAGAACCCCGGGTTCCGTTGTCTCCAGGGCCTGGTCAACATCTTCCCCAATGGTGATAAAGACGGTGGTTTGATCGTTTGCAAAGGCGCCCATCTCCTAAGCGAAGAGTTCCACAAGTATTTTAAGGATGAGCCGAACAAGATCTGGGCTTGGACTCACGAGTGGTATGGTTTTACAGCTGAGGGTATGGAGTGGTTGAAGAACAAGGGCTGCGAATGGGAAAAAGTCAATGCGGGACCTGGAGATCTTATCGTCTGGGACTCTCGCACTCCTCATTACAATGTTAGTCCTGAGGGTACGCAGCCCAGGTTCTGCACTTGTACGTGCTACATGCCTGCTGCGGATGCTACGCAGGAGGATTTGAAGAGGAAGAAGGCTGCTTTTGAGAATCTACAGGGAACCACGCATTGGCCTAATGCTATGCATGTTGGAGGAATTCCTGTCTTGAGGAACGGAGAGCCTTGTCCCTATAACACTAACATGCCGAGAAAGGCGCCTGAGTTGACCGACCGAGGATTCCTATTGACTGGTATTCCGTACATTACTGTATAAGCCAATTTAGTTAGTTCGCTTCAGTCTACATATTTCTTCTATCTTATTTTGTCTCAGAATTAATTCACTTCGAAGAAGCTCGGTCACACGGTGTTCAACAGCCTGTGTATTATAACCAGCCGTCTGGTTTGATAACTAATGAACAGAAGTGAAACATCAATTCATCTAATATCCTATTCAAAGTCAAAAAACTTAATACTACGAAAACATCGATATAGTGTTTATCGAATCATTCGTCGATGACTTTGATAAATGCCCCATTGGTCATTTAGTTTTGCCGACCTTTACCACCTGGATGCTTATCTGCACGAAACCAGCGCCAGACTGTCATATTCCAACCCTTTCTTTTCATCAGCATTACAGGCAGGTCGTACCACCGCAAAAACAAAATGTCCACCCTCTCGTCACCTCACACGCTCAGTACCTTACCAAACGAAATTCAGAATGACATTGTCAACCAACTCGATAGTTTTGGCAAGCTGATCCTTCGTACGACAAGCAGGCATTTTCGTGCAGTGGTAGCAATTACAGTCAACGATGTGCTCGCAGCTGAACGGGCTTCAGTCTCACTTAGAAAGAATCTTTTGGGATGCTACGATTGTTTAAGCCTCAAAAGAGCAGAATGCTTTGCCGACAACACGCGAAGGGGGAAGACAGGAAGATGGGGTAGCAAACCCACATCGCGGTTTTGCATTGATTGCGGATTGCACCCCCCTTCTGGTATTACTCGATATAACCGTGCAAATAAAATCTTCATCGGGCGCGAAGGATTTGTTAAGTGCTTCTGTGAGAAGGGTGGTATATTGCCTGTGTCCTCCTTCAGTGAGAACAGATGGGTCTGCAAGGCTTGCTGGGCGCCTTTGGCCCGACGACGAAGGGAAAGGGAGCGAGAGCTGCAGAATATTCGGCATCAGGAGGAGAAGGCTGCCAAAGCGAAAGCTAGGGCTGAACGCCGCGCTCGGTGTCGTGCCCAGGGCTGGGCCGAGAGTGATATCGGCAGTCTTGTATCTGACACCACGACATCCGATGAGGATGAGGATTTCTGGAATGAAGGTTCTGATTAAATTTAATAGGTCCGGAAGTTCATCATGTTAGTTTCATACGCTCATCAAGTGAGATCTTTGCTCCTATTTCATGGCATGTATATGAAATATAATGAAGTTAGAACCGTGACTATGGAGAGAGATGCAGCCTGAGAAAATTTGGGCGATATGAGTCATCGCCTAAAGGAGTAGGCACACAGAGTCTACTGGGATAAGTCTTGCTTCCTTCTTTATTAGGACATCATCGATGATTCCATGTCAACCAACAAGACTTCAGATGACGGAACCTCCCTATGGTCAGGCGAAGATAAAACCATTCTGAGGCTCACCAATGCTTCCGCTAGCAGTTCAGAATGAGCGACATTCATAATGAGGCCTCCTACCTGCAGGTTATTGTTGGTTCGAATACAGAAAGTTGGCACGTCAGCCTTATCGGATGAATGCAAGCGTACCCATTTGCCAGAAAATAACGTAACAGGTGCAAGACGGCGCATATGGCATATTGCTATAGTAGAAGAAAGACTCCCCCTTATTAATACAAAATGTCAGGATTTTTAGTCCGTACTATTGCAATCTGGTACGTGGCGTTTTCTGTCTTATCTCTTTTCTCTTCTTTTTAAGAGTAGTGCCGTTATAAGTTGGCTGGCTGCATGATTACGTCCGGCATGGCTAAAAGGGAAGCAGGTGCATATTTTCAACCCCCTCCCCGCAGACAATAAAGGAACAGGCCGCGACTACCAGAATCTCTACAATTATCGCTGAATAATGCGTATACTGTCTGACGCTTAGAAACCTTCAAACCTGTTTTTCTTGAGGCTCGGGAAGGGCGGGTAATAAGACATTGTGCACTAAGGGAGGCAGCAACCTCGATTGTGAAGATGTTACACACATGAGTCAACCTCTCCACATTTAGCTGGCCTCATTATGCTCGTTAACCAACATATAAAGATGATTCGCCAAGACTGCTTCTCGTGATGGTATATGTCTCACACGTCATCTAATCATGGAAGAACACCAACTGATAAGAAACACAATACGGCCAATAATGCTCTCTTGATCACTCTACAAGGTTATGAAGCCAGATGAAGTTGATGCAGAAGCTATATTAGTAGCAGGCGAGCGACGAACCATTATAATGACCATTTAGTGGTACAGCCCATGTGGCTGGACTAGGCAAACCCTTACGATTGGTTTCTCAATATAGCCTGATTCGACTCTTAGGCATTAACGCGGAGAAACGGCGGGCGCCTGACCCTATTTGATCGTGATAAGGCATCAGTGAGTATAGGCTGCTATATTATGTGAATAAAAGACTTCCTCTACGGGTGACAAGGTCGGTTCAACTACACGTACACGGATTCAACATGAGGCTATCCAACAAAGACCTAATTATTGAGAGAATGGAAGAGGAGCGAGAGGACTTGGAGGCAGCTCTGGACGACATTGAGGCCTATGGAGAGCGTTACGAATGGTATGTATGAGTAGCAAGACAATTTCTCTTTGCGGCTACTTATAGTTTTTATCGCAGCCCCAATGAGCACTGTGATAAGAAAATCTGCAGCAAGCCTTGCTTCGCTCGATCTTGTTTTGATTGGCGTCTTACGCATAGTCACCGGTCTTTGGAGAGTAAAGATGGCGAGGTTGAGGTCACGGTGCAATATACTACGAAGGACAGTGCAGGCCAAGTGGTGTCTCGAACGGAGGTCGAGCGACGAAGAGTTTGCGGACATCAGGAAGCTAGGGACTTTCCAGGCGATTGTAATATCGTGTCGTCTCCTTTTTTTGGTGATATAGATGATGAATGACGCGTACATACGGCAGAGAATCAGCTGTGGCACTTCGAGCAGGAACGGTGTAATAGTTGGAGATAATGTGCAACCAAGCAAAGATTGGGGTCAGGATCGTTGAGCGCAATAGGGTAATGCGCCGCACAGTCACGCGTACAAAGACTTGAGAAGATTTACAAGCCCGGTATGTGAGTCAGAATAAAAACTGGATCAGAAGAGCGAGCCATGAGCCTTGCAGTCTAAATCAGTAGCTCGGTAGTTACCTAACACTCTTTATTTGAGTATCGAGGCCCACGCTTTCACCAAACTTTCATGGTCACGGTAGGACAAAGAATCGATATATTAACTTTCCTCAATACTGCAAGGGCAACTATATGGTGTCTCTTACCATTATAGGTAGTAGATTGAGATACCTGTATTTCTGTCTTTCTGAAAAGCAAAGGATTATAGTCTACTATAAGCTAATCCTACTTACTTTGATATCTTATTTAGCCAGGCAAACTGATACCTATTCCATTCTTGTCCAGCTCCAACTTGGACGTGATACCCAGCTGTTCCATTAAAGAACTTATAAGTTGCCCTATCGCCAAGTGCGTCCCTAACGATCTCTGGCTGGCCAGCAAAGAACCCCTCGAACTCGGAATCGACGACAAGGACGGGTACCTTGATCTTGTCAACCACGTCCTTGATAGTGTACTGCTTAAGCGATTGGAGCCACATATATGGGGAATGTTGTTTGAAGCACCACAATCCGTGTCCCAGACCCCAGCGCATCATTGTAGGCGCTTGTGGGCTATCCAAGAGCGGCAAGACAGCCTCGTCAAATTCCTCTTGCTTTCCCGCAGCAAAAAGCTCCTTCATGTCTGGGCCCAGCTGACTGGCATATCCCTCGTAGACATCCCACACGCCGCCATTGAGAATAAGAGCCTTGATCCGAGGCTCAAACGCAGCGGCACGAGCAGCTAGATACCCACCCATTGAAATGCCAACAAGGACCAGCCTGCCTTCATCGACGAAGCAGCCTTTGCGACTCAGCAATTCGTCTATCACTGGCGTGAGAACCTTCTCCCAATCTGGGATAAAACCAATGTCATCGTTGCGGCGAACAGTGGGCTGCCCTGGCCCTTCGTAGGTCATGACATTCCAGCCACGGGCTAATGCTGGTACGACGAACGAGTGGTAGGAATCTTCCTGGCTTGCATCGTATCCGTTGCCGATAACCAAGGTCGGCCGTTTCACATTATCGGCTGCGGATGTGTACCAGATTGCTTCAATGGTGAAGTTGTCGGTCGGGATCTGGATACGCTCGCCAGGAACGGGCAGTGTAGCCAGCGCCTTGTCGAACGCAGCGCGTTGCTCGAGCCAGAAGCTATTGATACGCGGATCCGTCCAGTTGGCATGGTTGTAGAAATCGGCCTGACGGTAGTAGCTTGATGCAGCAAACCAGGCTTCCCGGACGTTCAATGAATCGTACGCATTGTCCGCATCCTCTGCTTGACTTTTGGTGTATTTGGCCAAGGCGTGGAAGGTCTCGAGCCAGCTGGTGAAGTTGCCGGCCTTGACGTGCTTCGCTGCGGCCAAGACGTCGTTGACGTCGCCAGCCCCGAAGATGGTGTTTCCGAGGGTGAAGAGGAGCTCGAAATGGAAGCTTTCATCTTTGCTCAACAGGATTATGGGATCCTCTGGCTCCTTTGGAGAGGGAGATGGCGTAGAGTCGCGGGGAATAATGGCGCTTGAGGCTATCGTTGCCCCCACGAGAATGGCACTGAACAGGGAAGTTGCCTTCATTTTGGAAGTGACTCAGAAGTAAGTGTGTAGTAGAGAACAATGGGTAGAGATGCGAATGAAGATATTGATCATATTGCAATATTCTCGGCGATGCCCTGCCTTTTATCTTCATTTTCTTCTTCTCGCAATCGGTTCCAGCGAACGCAACCCATAACCGATCTACACTTACACTATTACTCAGCCCTACATGAAGCCTGTTTGCGATTGGTGTTTTTCTAGTGCTTACCGCAGCAACTAGGACGGATAAAGCAATTCCTTTGCGATTGGTCGCCTTGTAATCCTTCCCCCCTGCCTAGTTCCCGCTACGCCACGGCTTACGCCTCTCCCGTCGCAAACACTGCACGGAAATCCGACCGATGAGGAAACCTGGACTCAAACTTGACAATCTATGATTCTTTCGCAAACACTGTCTAATTTCCGCATGACGCTATTTTTAATTAATTTCTTGGATGCGCCGGCCGCGTGGCAACTCTCACCTAGAAGGAACATACTCTTGATCATTGCGCACGCAGTAGACATGGTCAACAATGGCCCCTCAAAGGGCTGCTCGACATGTCGCAAACGACGTGTTAAATGCGACGGGGATACACCAAGCTGTCGTGAATGCCTCCGGCTGCGACGGGTGTGTGGAGGTTACGAATCAAAGAAGAAGACTACGGGGATTCGGTTCAAGGACCAGGGCTCACGGTTCAGAAGCCCTCACCAGTCGATAACGCCAGAATGCGCAATGCAGGCTGTCATACCCGCAACTATTTCCCTCAACGACGAATCGTTCGCTGTCTCCTTCTTCCTCACCTCGATCGCAGGCTTAGGACGCAGCTTTCGCTCGACCCAGGGTTTCCTGGAACCTCTGTTCCCTGCCGTAGCCAAGGAGCATCCGGATTCTGTACTCTCGACCGTCTTGACCGCCGTGTCAACCAAGCTCTGGAGCTTATGGAAAACCCCAACAAACACCTATCGAACGCCTCATCCTCCATTTATCAAAGCGTTGAGACGCCTACACGCAGCTCTCAATGATCCCACCGAACGGTTAAAGGACAGTACCGTACTCAGCGCTATCTTGATGCATTTCTACGAGAGCCTTGCTGCTCGGTCGACGCATCAGCATACCATGCGCGTCCATCAGGACGGGGCTCGTGCGTTGCTCGAACACGGCTATGGGAGCGTCCCGGACTCTGATTGCCGCGCATACTTGAGGGGCTACTTGCGGCACTGCGATGTGTCGACATACATGGAACTGCAACTAGACGATACCTCGGACCTGAAGGTTTGGCTCGATGCAGGTTTGGACTATTCTATGGCATCAAGCCCGAATGCAGTTTTGGACCTGATCGGGCTCTCAATTGCCGGTTTGCAGAAGAGACTATCCACCTTTATGTGCGGGCTGGCCAAGACTAACCTGGATGGTCTGACCCTCGCCACTTGGTGGCAGGATGCTTCATCCGTGAACGCACAACTATTGGCTTGGGCTCACCTAGTGCCGACCTCATGGCAGCCTTACAGAAGACCTCAAGAAGACACCTTTGCTTACTTCGGGTTCTGCGATATATACCCGACCGTCCAGATTGCCACCATCTGGAATGTATGGCGCGTTAGTCAACTCATGGTCCTGAGGATGCAGCTCTATCTACTTGCGAAAGCGCCCTCCAATTTGCTGCAGCAGACTATCTCAGTTGCTACCAAGGATTCCAGTTTCCCGGGTCCCGATCACGGCAGGGACTTGGTGGACTCCATCTGCCGGTCTATACCGTTTTACCTGGGCAACCGCCAAAATCACGGAGGTCTGCATGACTTAACGGACCCAGAGATCAGATTCCCCAACTACCACGACCAAGACTTGGATGAAGCCATACGTACCCGGTATCTCCGAGGGGACCACGTAATGAGTCTCTCTGATTACAAGCGACATATACTGATTCAGGGCCCTTCACACGCACTGCTTCACCTGAATAGTCTTATTAAAGTGCTATCAAAGGAGAGTGGAGAGCTTATCTGTCGTGGGCTGCACAGGGACAAAGTTGTCTGGATGCAGGAACAGTTTCTCCGGGTCTGTAGACTTAATAACCCAGTTAGTCAGTTTAAATAGTATTAGATTATATAAACCTTATGATAAGTCCTTCTAATAAGTAATGCTTTAGTATGAGATATATTATTAACTTGAAGCTATTAATAATATATAATTATATGTTCTTAAAAAATGCTATATAGAAAACTTTAAAGTCTTTATTATTACCTTAATAGAGTTAACATAGCTTGCTTACTACTC